>VDFB02263742.1:0-95830 GCA_007258455.2 Sequoia sempervirens
ACTAAATCTATGTAAAATAGTGCTCACATACTTATTTTGTGACAACCAAAGCTTTATGTTACCTCGGTCACTTCTGATTTCCATTCCTAATATATATTTCGTTGCTCTCAAATCCTTCATCTCAAATGTGCCTGATAGTTGAGATTTTAGCTCACTAATCATACCTTTTATGTTACTAAAAAACAACATATCATCCACATACAAGGTAACAATTAGTAATTGATCATCAATACCTCTAATGTAAACATAGTGATTCTCTTCGTTTCTATCAAAGCCCAATTTTAACACAAAAAGGGTCAAATTTTTGATACCACATTTGGGGTGATTGTTTTAAATTGTAAAGAGATCATTTCAACTTGAAAACCAAGTGTTCTTTCCCTTTTACCTCAAATCCTTTTGGTTGTTGCATATAAATTTCCTCTTCCAGATATCCATGCAAAAAAGTAGTCTTAACATCCATTTGCTCAATTTCAAAATCATAAACTGTTGCCATGGATAAAAAAATCTAATAAAATATAATTTAGTAATAGCAAAGAAAATTTCACCAAAATCAATTCCCTCTCTCTAGGAGTAGCCTTAAGCTACTAGTCTAGCTTTGTAATTTTGTAATGAATTGTCTGCTCCCAGTTTCTTTTTATAGACCTACTTACAACCAATGGCTTTCCTTCCTTTGGGAAAATGAACAAGATCCCAGGTAGATTCTAAAGCCATCATCTCCTCTTTTATAGCTAGTTTCCAAGACTCACTATCATCTAAGAGAATAGCTTCCTTGTAGGATCTAGGCTCATCATTAGTACTCGATAAAACAAATATACAATGAAAGTTTGATGGGCTATACCTATCAACTAGATTCCATTGTGTTGTGGATATTCTAAGAATAGGAGTATGAGGCTTTTATTGTTCTTGATCTTGCTCAACCTCTTCCTGATTTATTTCCTCGTGTGTTCTTTGGTTTGATTAGTGAGTTCATTTGAATCCTCATCTTCCTCCTCCTCATCCTCATGTCCATCTCCCTGTTCTTCCGGAGGTGCAAGTTCCTACTTAATTTCAAAATGCACTCTCTTTTCCTTATCTTTTTCCGTAGGCTATTTAGGATAAAAACAACACTAAGTTCCCTAAATGTCACATCTCTAGAAAAGATACTTTTCTTGGTTAGAGGATTCCATAACTTGTAACCTTTTACATTAAAACCATATCCAATGAAAAAATATTTTTCAGCTTTTGGATCCAACTTAGTTCATTTCTCTTTAGGCACATGAACATAAGCCTCAAAGCCAAATACCCTTAAATATGAAACATAAGGTCTCTTACTTGTCCACATTTCATAAGGTGTTGATTCAAGAGCTTTACAAGGAGATCTATTCAACAAGTAACAAGCAGTACTTACAGTTTCTACCCAAAAGCATCTGTCAATTCATGAACTACTTAGCATACTTCTAGCTCTTTCCATAATTGTTTGATTCATCCTTTTTGCCACTCCCTTCTATTGAGGAGTATATGGAGTATTTTTTTGTCTAACAATTCTCACATTCTGTGCCGTAGAAAAAAAGGACCCTTTGCTTGAAATGGGATTAATTCATAATAAATTGGGCTTATTGAGGTCTTAATGTAGTGTTGTGAAACATTTTATGCATCCACACTAGGTCTTGGACCCTTGCAAATCGAATAACATGCTTTTAATGATTTCTTGTAAAGATGTTGTAAAGTCTTGTAAAGGAATTTCACACTTTTCTAGACCTAATGAACCTATTTCTCCCTAATTCAACATTATAAAATGTGTTCAATAACATTATTACATCAATCAAGGAGGTTTTTAAAATAAACTTAATGATAAACAAGTGTTGTAATGTGTCTTGCACATTCACATTGGTTCTTGTGCCTTCCTAGGCTATGTGGACCTCATTTTAGTGTTGTAAAATGTATTTAATCACGCTTTCACATTGATTTCTATGCCCCAAGCCCTATTTGACATTTACATCATCACTATTAGGCCCCTATTAACCCATATTGTGCATCGCGAGGCATAATTTGATCAAATAACCGACATAGTCATCATATAAGCGTAATTTTCTTACTTCTCAGCATTCTAGCTAGCAAAAATGGCCCCTGTGGGACCCATTCACCAATAGTGTCGAATTAGTCCCATTTAAGTGAGACCCAAATGGCGAATGAGTCCCATTTGAGCCATTTTTGGGGTTTTGAGTGGGAAAAATTAGGTTTTAAGTTTAATTTTCTCCATGTCGGCCTTAGGGATCCAATTAATGGGCAAATAAGGTGAATTTCCTATAAAAACACCTCTCTTAACTCATTTTTACATCCATTAATATAATTCATATATTCATCCACCAATCTTCCATCTCAAGTCAAGCAACTTAGGGTTTTGTCATTGCAAGTCATTAAGAAAGCTTCTAAGGATATTCAAGGGCTGAATCTACATGTTATGTTGCAGACTTTCAAAATCAATCATCATGGCAAGGTAATCTATTCCATTATTGCATCTTTCATTCCATTCTTTCATCATTTTGGTTTAATTACCTAAACGGGGTTTGACCAAGACAAACCCCCATGCCCTAACATTCAACATCTTTCTTTCTTGTCTTGTGTGTTTGCAGATTTAGGACTCTTGGAACCTTGGAAATCATTGAAGATCAAGTTGCACAGTTGTTCAAGTTTTATTCTCATTCAACAAGTCAAAATATAAACAAAATCTCATTTTCAGACCTGTAAATCAGAGTTTCAGAAGTAGACGCCTATAGGGCATCAAAGTGCAAATCAAAAGCTTCAAAATCTACCTTTGAAAATCAATAAATTCAAAAGTGGACTCATTCGCCATGGGTGGTGAATGAGGCCCACCTCATGGTCAATTTTTGGATTTTTACATTTTTAGATACCCTTTTGTCAGAAACGGGTTTTGGTACAGTTTGGCAGAATTGTGACTGATTCGCCCAGAATGTCGAATGAGTTCCACCAGGCTTGAAAAATAGCATCAACAACATTTCAAATGTAATTTCCAGTTTTCATCAAGGTTCTAGGTGCACACTTTCAGTCTGATTCATTTCTGTTGCATTTTTCCATTCATTTGTAGGTGATTTTGTATTACACAATGTGTTTTCCAACATAGCATAATTCTTAGATTTTGCATTCATAATTAGTCTTTTAAATCACTTAATAGCATTTCGTTCACTTCATTTAACTTGAATAACATTTTACACATCCTAATTTGAATGAACCCTTAGCATTTTTGGTCCTAGCTCTCTCTTTTTAGGTGAAAAACCCTAGAAGAGCTAGAGTTGTCCATCGGAGCCAAAAATCTACGGTTCACATTCTTACAAATTTCATAAAATTCCTTAGAACAATATTCCTATCTACAAGAATAAGCTCAATACCCAAGACCACCTGCAAAAATAATGAAAACCCAAGACCACCTGCATACATAATGAAAACCCAATACCCAAGACCCCCTGCAAAAATAATGAAAAACCTTCTACAAGAGGGTATGGAAGAATATGATTTTGCTTGATATTAAGACCTATTAAAATGATATGATGAGGTATGAAGTATATTACATATGTGTACAATGACCTTCCTTATATAGGCAAGGTGAGTAATAGGATTGAACATGATTGTGACATGTGTCTTAATCCTATGACATGTGACAACTAACTTAACTACCTAGGAATCAAGCATTAAAAGCTAGATAGGATAAGTTTTAGAAAAGCCAACTAAGACTTTTAGAAGGAATCTTATATCTTAAGTAAACTTAATATGTGAATATGTCCCCTAAGCCCCTAGTAAGATAAATTACTAGGTACAAGACTTTATATTTACACAAACAGATTTATGAGTAAATTGTTGAAGATTTTATGACAAATTTATGAGATATATTGCAGATTTATGAGTAGACATTAAGGCAGAAATATTTGAGGAAGCAGTATATTTTTGAAATCAGATTTGTGAGTGAATTTATTGCAATATTTAAATCAGATTTGTGATCAGATTTTGAGGAAAGATAGTGTCATAAATATATGATAATTTTTGTGAAAAGAAGAAGTGCATGATAGTGATCAAATTTGTGAAAAGAAAGAGTGCATGATAGTGATCAAATTTGTAATTGGATCAAACCTGTAATTTGTGGTCAGATTTGTTAAAAGAAGTGCATGATAGTGATTAGATTTTTAAGGAAGATGTGATTAGAGTTTGGATCAGATTTGTATTTGAATCATATTTATGTTTGAATTATTTTTGAGATTGAATCAGATTTAGATGGAGTTATTCATATCACCCATGGAAGAATTAATAGGTTCAAGCCAATCAAATAGAGGTTGGAGCTTCTTGCTAGGTTGGAGCTCAATTTATGTAAAGATTGGAGTCCTTAATAGGTAGAAGCTTATCAAGTATAGGCTGGAGCCTCTTGTTGGCTTGGAGCTCAGTTTTTGTTGGGATTGAAGCCTCCAATTTGTTGGAGCCTATATATTTGTTAAGTGGAGATTGGATTCTATAGTAGGTTGGAGCCTACAAGAAGAAGAAGATTAATCTATAATATATAAGCAATTATTTTCCATGTTTTTTTCTTTTTCCGGAAGGGTTTCCATATAAATCATTTGTTCTCAATTGATAGATATTGTGTATGTGTGGTTGATGTGATTGATTGAATTTGGAAAAGTAAAATTTGTATTATACTGATTCACACCCCTTATAGTATAACTATGTGCTCATCAATTGGTATCAGAGCAGGTTCCTTCAAATATAGCCTAGCCACTAGAAGGTAGATATTAAGAGTACATATGAGAAAAAGAAAAGGAAATAAGAGAAAGGGAGAGAGTAAGGAAAATATTAATCAACTAGCACCAGTAAAACCAAATGAAAATGATGAGGTGGCACTTAGAATACACATGTAAATAGAAAATAAAAATGATATGTTTGAAAAAGGAGATAACCTTGTGAGTGATATAAAAGAAAAGTTAAAAAGGGAAGAGAATATTGAAGTGGATTTAGAAGAAGAAAATATGATGAAAAAGTAGATACGGAGTTAGAAGAAGAAAATTCTTCTAAAGAAGGAATGTTTGAGGCATCAAAAGGGATGAAGAATTCAAAGCATGAATCAAGTGATAGCTTGAGAAATGAATTGGATGCAAAGGAAGTCCATGTTGACAAAAATCCCAAAGAAGAATCTGACATATACAAAGGTAAGTATAAAAGTTTTAGTTGTGATAAAACTGATTATTGTGCTTTTGAATGTGTGTAGGTAAAGAAGGAAGACAAAAGAAAAGAAGAGAAAGATTCAAGAGAAGAAATAATTTTCATGACAATGGAAGCAAAAGGTGATAAAAATGAAAGAGATGAAGAAGAACGTGCCAAAGATAAGAAGAATGAGGCTGATAAAGAAGTGGATCTTGAGGAAGAAATTTATCTTGCGTATGATGAGATTCATTCACTTAAAAGAAGAAATGCATGTATAAAGTCAAAAGTTCAAGAAGGAAGTGAATCCAGGGAAAAAATGTCACAAGCCCTTGGAGAAGCAGAAAGGTTGATCGAAGATCTAAAAGTCAAAATTGAAGAAGAAAAGAGGATCGAGGAAGAAGTAAGAAGTCAATTGAAGATAAAAGAAGAACATTGTTAGAAGTATGATTTTGAAACTAGTTACTTGAGGACAAAATTAGAGAAAATAATTACTAAGCTAGACAAGAGCCTCAAGGTTGATAAAAGTATTGAAACTTTGGATGATATTATAGGGCAAAATTCATCATGAATAAAGACAAGTCTTGGTCATGATGCAAAGGAAGACCAATCTTCAAATGAGCAATAAAAGAATGGAAATGAGGAAAAACCAAAAGGCTATGTAGATATTCTAGAAGGCTCAATCAATAATGAGAATAACAAGAGGAAGGAAAATCATGTCCTACAGAAAACTAATGCCCCTCATAAAGACAACAAGAAGAAATTGAAAAGATCATTTCCTCCAAGGCAAGTGCAAATGAACAAGTCTCAACATTTATTTTATGGCTATTGCTACTCATGTAATAACTTTGGTCATAAAGCGGAAGATTGTTGGACACATGGAGGAAATAGTGGTTGGATCAAGAATAGAAGTTCTGATGGGTTGCCAAAGTGAAAGGACAACATCATATGTTATAAATGCAATCATCTTGGTCACAAGGCAAGAAGTTGTAAAACACAAGGAAGAAATGATGGATGGAGCAAAGGTGCTTATGAGTTTTCAAGAAGAAGTTGTAATGATTTTGATCATTTGGTGGATTACAATGTTATATGCTACAAATACAACAATTATGGGCATATGGCACGATTATGTAGAAGTGATTATATGGGATAACCCTTAACAAAACAAGAAATTGGAAGCCATGAATAAATAAAAGAAATGATCTACAAAGGTATAGAGAAGGAAACAAGAGAAAGATAATGAGAAGAAGGAAGAATCTATGCCTGTGCTTCATGCACAAAAGATATCACTAGGTTCTTAAGGAGAAGTATGAGTTTAGGGGGAGCTAACCAATGCATTATCCTCTACCTCAATGAAGAAGACAATTCAAGATAAATCAACTAAGGCATACTTCATTTGAGCATTATGTTGTCATTGATTAGAGGGCAAGAGTTATTAGAGAAAGAGAGACTAAAGAATGGCTAGGCATACAACAAGATTATTGAGTTATGTTCTTGAGATGATGGAGGTTAAAAATATGATATGTAAAAATGATACACTCTAGCAAAATATAGTTCAAAGCATGTATGACAGGACGATTGATAAATAATGCATGACAACATTTGAAAGATAAGGTATAGTGAGAATGGTGGCAATATAGTCATCAAAGGCATAAGAAGTATGACACATTGAGAATGATATGATAATAGCAAACTATATACTATAAAGTTACCTTATAATGAAGTGAAGGAGAATTGATGTCAAGATGAGAGAAATCCTAGAAGGTTTAAAAAATGAAAGAAGAAAGAAACCATGATGAAGATGTTATGGGAGCATGAGAATGATCCAAAGGAGTCCTTATATATTCAGTATGATAGAACACACAAGCATGTATTGGGAAAAGCAAAAGAATTGAATAGTAGCAAGTTGGATGGTTATGATGGTTATACTTAGGGTCAAGTCCCTATTGATCTAATGATGTCATAGAAGACAATGGATAAGAGGTATAATGAATATCCCCTTACCATTAATGAAAAGGTGGAATAATTATAGAAAGGTTGAAAGCTACAACTTGTGGACTTGAGAAAAATCAAAGATAGATGAAGATTTCTTACCATTGATGTCAAAAGGAAAGATCAAAAAGAGAGAATTATAGAATGAAAGAATAATGCCATTACTATCAAGTAGAATCATGACAAATAGGAGAAAATTCTTTTGTGAAGTGTTGGAGACATTTTTTATCTTGTAAGATGCATAGTAAATGATGGATGATAAATCAAGTTCTTGATGTGTTAAAACTTAAAATATCATCCAAATTATGGACAGCTATAGAGAAAGCATATCACCCCAAGTGAGAAAGAGACAAAGGTGGAGAATTAGAGCAAGGGGAAGCCTGAGAAAGTGGGGGGGCATTACAGACAGGGGGCATCACAAAAAGGAGAGAATAATATCATTAAGAAAAGAAGTATATTATGTGTCCCTTTGCCATTGTTGTCAAAGGGGGATAGTTAAAGTAAGGGGGAGCAATGCAAAAGAAAAAGAATTATGTTTGTGTTTCCATCAATGACAAAGAGAGAGATTGTTCAAAATATTGTCATTGATGTGAAAGGTGTATAGATGATTGGAAATTGTTGTCATTAATGTCAAAGGTGATGTTAAAAAAAATTATAAAAATCAATTTATGTTGGCCGACCTATGGTTCTAAGTTTTCCGCCCATCTTGTGAAGACAAAATTCAAATTAAAATTATTTTTATTTTTGCTGACATCTCCTATTATGGTGCCCACTTTTGAGGAATTTAAAATTAGAAATAAATTATTTTTCAAAGGGGCCAGCCCCTCTTGATATTGGCGCCCACATGTGGATGTTGGTATATGGCTTCTAATGTTGTCATTGATGGCAATTGAAGTCATTCCCATGATCCACAGTTCAGTATCTAGTTATACCGACAGATAATGTGATACAGTGTGTATTACCGGCAAAATTTGTTAAACAGGGTATCCTATCAAATGACTTCACCAGATTGTCTTTTTGTGTTGTGGATCTTTGGAATTGCTTGTTAAGCATGTGGATTATTTTATTATCGAGCTTTGTGGTGTTGCATTAGTTACAATATGAGGTAGGAGGTCCAGTAGGACATTTTTTTTTGTCTATTTGTCTATTGTAGCCGACTCAGGGAATGTGGCGTGCTGTGGATGTGTTAAGTGGAATTAGTCAAGATGTTTTCATGTTCAAATATTTAATTATTGGTCCTAGCTATGGACTAGCCAAATTTTTTGGATACGCATCAAATTTATTCATATTTTGGGCCGACAAGTTTCAAATATCCTAAGTTTTATTGAGCCGACTTGTAGCAATTATATCCCCAGTCGTGAATATATTTAGATGATCGATCACATCATTTTTGTGGAAAAACAAGAAGTATTGGTGTATGTTGCGAACATCCAAGGAGTATTTGAGCGATATCATGCACAGTTTCACTTGCGCATAAGGGTTTTGTGTGCGAACTTGAGCAAAGCAGAGCAGAAGTTCACTATCAGTCAGAAGGACAAAAGTTCATCATTAGAGCATAACCGGAACTGCAATCAAGCATTGGTAGATGCTATATTTTTAGTTCATTCTCTTTTGGATCTATTCCAAACTTTTGTAAGCACAGTAAGTCCATTTTGAGCAGTGAGCTCTAGGTAGTGAGCTTGAATGCAAGTGCATTCCCATTTTGTAATATTTCTATTGAGTATACTTAGAACTTATTGTGGATTGGCCATCCACCGTGGTTTTTCCCCTAACAGGGTTTCCACGGAAAAATCTTTGTGTTATGGTTGTGTGGTTTCTTGCTTTTAGTTTCTGCATATTGATTTTAATCAAATGTTTTAAGTGGATTAAGGATTAGAGTAAAAGATCTAATTTTTACACGACACTGATTCACCTCCCTCCCCCCCCCCCTAGTGTCGCTTGTTTCCAATAGTGGAAGGGTTTCTTAAATAAACAAAAATTTATTTTATGCATGTGTGGCCGAACCCCTTGAAGAGTCACCCCTCTTGGGTGAAAAGACACTTTGGGAAGATATAAATAGAGGTTTGTTTGAGAATTAGAAAGCAAACAATTTTTGAATATCATTCAAATGAAGAGCAGAAATAAAAAGATATTTGAGTATATTTACAAAAGATATGTGAGCAGATTTATAAGAGATTTTTAGTATCAATTTTGTGAAAGGGGAAGAGAAAGAAAATTGTTGAAGATTTTATGATAGATTCATGAGCAAATATATTGCAGATTTATGAGTAGACATTTAGGTAGAAATATTTGTGGAAGTAGTGCATTTTGTAATCAGATATATGAGTGGATTCATTGCAATATTTGAATCAGGTTTGTGATTAGATTTCTAGGAAATATAGTTCAGTATTTATGATCAGTTTTGTGAAAAGGAGTGCATGATAGTGATCAAATTTGGGAAAAGAAAGAGTGCATGATAGTGATCGAATTTGTAATTGGATCAGACTTGTAATTTGTGATCAGATTTGTGAAAAGAAGTGCATGGTAGTGATTAGATTTGGAAGGAAGATTGTGATTTGAGTTTGGATCAGATTTGTATTTCAATCATATTTGTGTTTGAATCAATTTTTGAGATTGAATCAGATTTTGATGAAGGAGATATGCATACCATTCATAGAAGGATTAATAGGTTGAAGACTGTCAAATAAAGGTTGGAGCCTGTTGCTTGGTTGGAGCTCAGTTTGTGTAGAGATTGGACTTTGTAATAGGTTGAAGCCTATCAAGTAGAGTTTGGAGCCTCTTGTTGGGTTGGAGCTCAATTTGTGTGGGGGTTGTAGCTTCCAATAGGTTGGAGCTTGTATTTCTTTTAACTAGAGATTGGAGTCTCTAGGAGGTTGGAGCCTACAAGAAGAAAAAAAGATTAATCTAATAAAATATAAGAAATATTTTGCTGTGGTTTTTGCCCCTCAAGGGTTTCCGCATAAATTGTTTGTTCTCATTGTGTTCTCAATTGTTAGATCTTGCATATGTGTGGTTGATGTGATTGATTAAATTTGAAAAAGTAAAAGTTTGTATTATACTGATTCACTCCCTCCCTCTCAGTATAACTGTGTGCTCGTCACATTTTCATTAATAGAAACAAGCTAGCAAATATAAGTTAAGAAAATTTATGGCACACTCACAAGATCCATTAAAATACATTAGTTAGCTCCAGATTCATTTAAACAATAGAGTGGATTTTGCTTAAGTCTTTCTTCCTCATAATCCTACAAACTCTCTCATGATTTTCAAACTATGAAACATAGCTATTGATCCCCTAGACTACCCTTAGGATTGTTTTGCTAAATAGGTATAATTAAAAACCCTTACTACATTAGAAAAAGAGTCTTATAAAGAGTTAGAAATAAGCTCAAGAACTCATAGGATTTCAATATTTGTCACACATATCGGCCTACAAGTTACACTCTCTCTCTATTTTAAAATTTATTTGACATGCAGTTCAAAGTCTTCAATTAAACTTAATTTTGCAAACAAAACAATCATACATAGATTTGAACTCAATAAGAATAGGGGAAGTCTTTATTCATACGCATTACCTGCCTATAAATAGGCATTCTCTATTGAATTCTGACGTTCACTAAATGTAAGAATGATGTCCACAATGTAAGGACAGTAGCTATATGTTAACTTTCCACACAAGGTATGTTCTTTGTCAATTTTATGACTCACCGGTCATATTCCTGTGGATACCCTCTAAGGAATCTAGTTTACCTATATGTTTACCACCATTCACCTGCATGACGGCCAATGGTGTGTGGCCTTCCATCTAACTCATAATGTGTGATTAAAGCCCCAGTTATGCACTTGTATACATGCCTTCCTTATTGCTCTATAGTTATGCACATAAATACTCTAGTTGTGGCAATTCTCCTTTTAACTTTCCTATGAATGCAAAAAATCACTTAAAACCTTTGATTCAAGAGTGGAGATCAATGACCATAATTTATCACACCTGTGCCCTTTAAGATCGATGAAATGTCAGGTCAACAAAGATTGGGGAACCTACCAACTTAGTCTTCTTCCTACAATGAAAGGTACTCCCGAGTAGCTTGTATACAGTCATTGCTAAAGTAAAAAACCCCACCAATGATGAAAGTAGCTAGACAAGCAAGTCCCCTTCTACAAAAAAAAATATTGTGTTGAACTACACCACACGGATAAATTGAGCCCACCATTCTACCACTTGGAGATACGTTGCATTTTTCGCTCTTTCATTGTACCTATGGCCACATTCATAATACCAATTAGTCCTTGGACCAGAAAAATATGTTTAGCATTCGCCTCCAATTCATGAATTCCACCTTATTCTCCATGGAGAACTTATTTTATAAATCTTAGAGGGCTCCACCATACTTGTTGTTGGTTGTTGTTGAAGGCCAGAGGCAAAGGACTCAAACAAAAAAACAGGTCAACACAAATTTAAACAGAGAACAGAGAGCAGAAATTTAAAACTCACAGAATAAAGCTAGAAATTCTAATTTTATATTATATCTTTCAAATTATATAATTCAATAAACAGAGCTGCTGCTCTTTTCTTCACAATTTGCTTCTACAGAGCACACCACCACTTTTTTGTTCTTCTTCTCTAAAAATTAATTATAAAACTTAATACATCCTTACATAAAAACTACGGTGAAAAAACTTCACTTGCAAGCAAAAATAAATTCCATTAATTACATTAGCAGTAATTCCCAGTTCACGTCAAGTGATATTTTTAATCCCAAAAACATTTAAAACCTGATTAAATATTGTACTTAAAACATTAATTGCCCAGTAAAATATTTTTTCAAAAAATGCCGTCAAAAATATGCATCACCGCACAACCGCCAGAAGAAATAAAACTCATTGTGGGACTGCGGTTTACCCGCACTACCGCATGCCAAAGGATGAAGTCTTGCGGGATTGAGGTAGACACCGCTCTACCGCAGACAGCTGCAACTGAAGACGCGGGAATGTGGAGAGGACAGGAAGACACGTACAGTTGGAATTATTTCCAACAGTTGTATGGAGACATAGCACAAGATAATTGGTTCACATATGCTAGATCCATACATACCATTTGTGTTACCACCCCTGGACCAATCAGAAGTCACAACACACATTGCCACGCAAATGAGATGCTCCATGCTTTAATATTTCTAATTAAAAACTATGCACTTTGTAGGAGATCTGTTACTAATACTAAACAAGATTTGAGATTGGATAGTTAGCATATGATGCTTAAAATAAAAATGGGAGATAATGATTGCCTATTAGGGAAATTTACCCACTAGCAAGTAATAAACTCCCACAGAAACCCCAATTAGTTTATAGCATAGACATCATTTAAGGGGTTAATCTTTTTTTGGATGGATATAGTTAGGCCCATCGTAGTCACTATTCGAGAGATATGTGGCATAAGAGAAGTGATCCATAAAATAAGAGCCCACCTAAGTAGCGCTGAATCATCTTCCTCTCTTCAATAGTGACTCATTGATTGGATAGATTATTGACAAAATAGGCTAGTGAAGATCAACTACGACCACACAAAGTGAGGAGGTCAAAGGATTAGCCCATCCCTTGCTACAAAGAGAACTTTCTACTAGATAGTAACCTGGTAAATAGAATCCAATGAGTTCAATTAGATGGTTAACAATAGAACATAAACATAGTGCTCAACTAAGGATAACTATTAGGTTATAAATAAGGTTTAAGCATTATATGGTGGGTAGCAGGGTGCAATCTTACTAGCTTAGCCTATTATTTGCTATGAAGGACATCATCTAGTAGATTGGATATTGGTTCTTGTGCAAACGCAAGACTTAGTGAAGGTTATGGGAAATAAATGGTCAAAAATTGAATAGAACATAAAGTGTAAGGATTTAAGAACATAAAGTGTAAGGATTTAAGACAAGGCAAAAGACATAGACGAGGTTTTTAATAAGCCTTCACGATTGCTACACGAAGCTTGATCAAGGTATAAGGACAAGAAAACGCATGGATGCCATACAAACGGTTCTAGGAAAATTCATCGCCCAACAATTTACCATCAGCAATTCGTCAACAACAATTCACCGCTAACAATTCATCACCATGACATATTCATCGTGTATACAATTCACCTCCAACAATTCATCGCCATGGTATATTCACAACGTATACATTTTTCGATATATAAGTGGAAAAGAGCACTCAAAAAATAAGAAGTACAGAAATTTTGTTGAACACATAAAAAAGGTATACGTGATGAATAAACCACGGCGATAAATTGTTGGTTATAAATTGTATACACGATGAATATGTCACGGTAATGAATTTTTGACGGTGAATTGTTTGTGATGAATTGCTGACGATGAATTTACCTAAACCCCACAGAAACACATAAGAACACTACTTTAATCTCAATATAATGATCCAAAAGGGACCATATAATCAACATGAAAAAAAAAAAGACAACAAAACAAAGCAAAGCAAGATTTACAAACAATAGGATCATATCACTATTTTGTAGTTAAAATATGAGTTAAGAAAGAGTACGGTGAAGCCCTTAAGTACACCTGAGCCAATATCTCATGCTTCTCTTCGTTGAGGAGGTGTGTGGATAACCATGTAGACCTGTATTGTAAAAGAGCTAATGAAGTATTGCTAAGTATCATAAAAGACTCAGCTATTGTAGGCCCATTCAAAACATTTAGTGGAGGAATATTACATGCACTAAATAAGTGCTACGTATTGTGAGCAAGGAAAAATGGTAAAAGGTAATAGGGCATATATTTGGGTTTTACCACTTCACCCTCCATTGTAGATCTTGTTGCAATTGTCTAGTCATTCTATGTGCTTGATGTTTATCGAAAGCTACAATTAGGCTATAGCTTCCACAGTGTTGTTCCATTAGCTTGACGCATCACCATCACATGAGAATGAAATTGATGTTTGTTTGCAAGTGAAATTGCCCTCACCCAAAATAAAATGATTGAGTTTTCTAATGCTTTGCTGTTGTGGAATATGAACCCAATCCTGTTATGCACTTGGCCATAAAGTATCAAACAATGAAATATTAAGCTGGGTTTACATGATGAAAGCATAATTGAGGAGAAGAGTTTGTAACAGATGAAATATGATTTTTCAACTAAATCAAAGAGATGTAATAATAAAATTTATTTAAATAATTTTTTTATATAACTATGAATTAAATATAATTCGTTTATTAAATTTATCCATAAAATTATTTTTCATAAGTTATGAATCAAATATGATTTGGATTTGTTTTATTATAATTTAATGTTTGCCTCTGTCTGTAGGATCAGAGTTTATTAGACAGATTTACATACTAAGATGTCCGATTAAATTCAATTGTGTCCAAAGATTTAAATATAAGTTTGAAAACTAGGAAAGCGAATGGGAATTGAGAGATCAAATCAGATTTAATTCAACTGAAGAATTAACTACTATGTTTGTAGATGCTTGGTGAGGGGCATTGTTATTGCATGGTGAAATCTTCGAGAAGTAAATACCATTTGAAGAAGTCAATTGCATTAAAGTGAGGTAGAAATAAATGAAAAATCAGTTTGTGCCTATACCAGTTGGAGAATTTAGTAAGGATGATCTTTGCCCTATTTCGAAAGAAATTAGATCTAAGGAAGTATGTTTATAGACACAAAGATTATTTTTTTTTTTAACAGGTTGTTGCAAAAAATTTAAAGAAAAAACGTATTGCAGTTCTAGTGGTGCCTAAATTAAATGCTCATACACCTTCAAGAAGACTAAAAATCTTATTTCATTTGGGAAGTGCAAACGATGAGTAATTGAGTTCCCTGGCACAATTTTATTGAAATGGATCTTTCTGTGAACGAGTGGTTAAGTGCATAGAATGTATGTAGGAATAAGATCTGATCAGTCTTAAACCTGTTGAAAATCATATTGGTTCTTTCTAGGGCATTTTATATATTGTACAGCTACCCTGAGTTGTAGGTGTTGGGGTTTAATCCCAACCGCTGTATTTATTCCTCTTTTGTATGTTTTTCCAGCAATCATTTCTCTTTCTATTTTCTCACATGTGTATAGAATTGCTTTAGATTTGTATTTAATGCAAAATCTTCACCTTAAGATTTTTCTTGCTGGCTGTTAAATCAGTATTTAATTGTAATGAATGTTTTTTTGGTTTTCCTTTTTTGGCTGGCTCTTTGGTAGCTTATGTGAGAAGCTTTGTATTGTCTTTTTGTGGGTGGAAAAAGATCTGAGAGAATGAATAGAATGTAAGTAGGGCAGAAAAGAAGAGGATAGCACGAACAATCACAGAACAAGGGACTTTACATTAGTTTTTCTGGGCATAGAAGAACAATAGCTCGGCGATTGCACAAGCAATCTTTTGTATGAATTTTGTTACTAATATAAAAAAATTATTTGCAGTTCATCCCCTGCTCTTCTCTGTGTTTTGTTTTTGTTTTATTTTACTATGCCTTTGTTCAACACGTGGTATCAGAGCCAAGGTTCTCAATCAAGGTATCATCTTCAAGCAAGGTTTTTAGAGCAGGTCTTCAAGGAGCCAAGGTATACACAACCAACAATGGCAAGCACAAGCACAAGCTTGAAAAACCCATAAATTCCACAGTTTAATGTCAAGAACTATGACTACTGGGCAATCACTATGAGGGCATTGTTTTGCTCACAAGATTTATGGGAGCTATTAGAGAATGGTTTTCCAGAACCAATTGATGCAACAACATATAATGCATTAACTCAAGCAGAGAAGGATTTATTGAAAGATAATAGGAAGAAGGATTCAAAAGCCCTTTTTTTTATCCTCCAAGGAGTGCATGAAAGCATTTTACCAAGGATTGCAATAGCAACAAGGTCCAAACAAACATGGGATATCCCTCAAATAGCATACCAAGTTATGACAAAGGTGAAAATAGCAAAGCTACAAATGCTAAGAAGAGATTTTGAAACAATTTACATGAAGGAAAATGAATCAGTAGACTCATTCTTCACTCAAATCATTGGACTGGTAAATCAAATTAGATCACATGGTGAGACACTTGAAGATAGGAGAGTGGTTGAAAATATTTTAAGAAGTTTGCCCAAAAAAATTGAGTTTATTGTTGTAGCCATAGAGGAAACAAAGAACCTCTCATAGTTTTCTTTTAATGAGCTCCATGCATCTCTTATTTCACATGAACATAGGCTGAGTGTAATGTCCCCTTCTCATTAGTGAGTAATGTCCCCTTCTCATTAGTGATCAGTTCAGACGCTCTTCAGCCTATTCCAGAGGCCCATAGGCTCGTTGAGGTAAAATTAGGGTTTTCTTGCTTGGAGGTTTGAGGCAATTTTGAGTGTTTACTATTTATAGTAAATACTATTTTTGGCAGTATGTAGTTGTCAGTCATCAGGTCTTCATTTTTAGTTGGAGCAATCATATAAGTTCAAGTTCTGGCTTCTAAAAGCTTTATTTTGGTGAATTTCTTAAATAAAGGCATTAATGTTATAATTTGCAGTTGACCCCCTTGGCCTAGGAGAACAACTTTAAGTTGTGTTTAAAAGTGGGGCTTGGAAAAGGACGCCTTCATAAAGGTGTTTTATATTTTAAAATAAAGTTATAATGTGCTTTGCAAATGGGATGCCATCTTGAGAAAGTAAATTTTTTTTGGAAATTTGAAAAGACATTTGTGACTCTTGGCGTACCTTCTTGGGAATTTGAAGAGTCTTCTAATCTTCATTAAAATGAAAGCTTTGCTCCAGCTTTTCTCATCCATGAACTTTGCTAATGTTATGCTGTTGGAATGACAATTGAATTATTGCTTCGAGGAAAGCTTACCTCCTAGCCTCTTGTCCAATTTCGTGTTTGAAAGATAACACCTAGTTGGCCTTTTTGCTGCTTCTCATATCAGATTAGCAGATTGAGCTTCACAGTTGTTGCATTTTTGAGTTCTACCAGATTTTGAGTTGCTGGTTCACATACAGCTGAAAGTGAAATTTGTATGCAGCTCATTGAATAAATTTATTTTGATTTTGGGTATTTTTGCTAAGCATTTATTGACCCAAGGCATTTCTTTTTGCAAAGTATGAGAATTTATGATTGAGAATCTGATTTTTGGGAACCAAGTCGCCCTTCTCAAGGGCCGTACCATTCTTGGATGCATTGGACTTCGTGCAAGAATTATATTTAGAGTTTGGTTGCTGTTTTGAGGCATGATTTTGGGCGCCTACCTCCTAGAAGACTTCTGCAAAAGACATCATTCGATTTGGAGGTATATTGAATGATTTATGAATATTTTATTGATTCCACAGTTTGCTGGTCAAAATTCCAGAACTCAGTTTTGGCATTTATTTCATCATTGGAGAGCAAAAACATTGATAGAATTCATTACCTCTTCTTAGTATTCTTCTCTATCATTGTAATGAATATGTAATTGCAGCTCTAATTCTTTATTCTAAGACTGTAAACAGTAGTACTGTTCCAGTCCTTATTTGTTGCAAATAATTCTTATCTCTCACATTAAGTACCCCTGGATGGTTTACCACCAGTGTGGATAATTGAATTTGTATTCTCTTTGTACCCACTATCAAGTGATGAATCCCCACTCTAAGTGGATGCCCGCTGCAGCGGAAGAATTAGATAGTTTCTGTTTCAATTAATTACTCCGTCATATGTTAGCACCTGACTCTCACTAGGATCTTGAGTGCACATTCTTGACGTTGAGTTTATTTCAGTTTCAGTTGCACTCTCTTTCTGTATCAAGCTGAATCATAGGGATCCTCTGACCATATGCCCGCCCCTTTTCCTTAAATGGTTTTAGGGCGCATTCTTGGTTAGAGTTGCTTTGATAGTGTTTGGATTTGGCACTAACGCTAATCAAGTTGGCCAAGTGCTGGTTGTGTTGTGTAAATTCCAAAAAAAAAATTGGTTAGCATATTTCACTGAGCAGGGCAGCAAATACATCGTTGTAGCATGCATTCAAGTCACAAGTTACAATCATCCATGGTTGAGGCAGAGGAAGGACAAATTTCAGAGGTAGAGGAAGAAATTCTCATAGAGGTGGAAGAAGCAACCCATCAAGTTCAAGTGGAAGAGGTAGCAGCCATAACACAACTCAAAATCAGCCTCAGGGCCAAAGGTATGATAAATCTCAAGTCCAATGTCGCTATTGCAAAAAATATGGGCATTATTTGAATGAATGTAGAAAGAAACAATATGATTCTAGACAAAAAAATGCAAATTTCACAAAAGAAAACCAAAACCAAAAACCATAACAAAGCACTATATTTTTGGCACGCAATGTTGCACAAGCAAATGAAAAAGATGTATGGTTTTTAGACTCAAATTGCAGCAATCATATGAAAGGGAATTGAGAAATGTTTTCTAGTTTGGATGAGAGTGTAAAATATGATGTAACATTGGGCAATGACAATAAAGTAGAAGTCAAAGGAAAAGAGAACATCAACATTCTAACCAAGAAGTGGGAGAAGAAATATATAACTAATGTTTATTTTGATCCTAGTTTAAAACACAATTTAATGAGCATTGGGCAGCTTGTTCAAAAAGGGTATAGAGTATCTTTAAAAAATGGAGAGTGCACAATTTTAGATAAACTTCCAAGCAATTAGTTCATTGCCAAGGTTCAAATGACCAACAATAGGATGTTTCCCTTGAGGGTAAAGCCACATCTGAGTGTAGATTATGCTCAAGCACACCACTCAATGTCTCCAAAAGTGGGTAAAGAAGAAAATGCAACAGTCATGCAAACAACTAAGATTGGCTTTGGTAAAGCAGAAATAAAAGATGAAAATTGGCTTTGGCGTCTAAGATTTGGGCATTTAAACTTTGGAGCCCTAAATTTTCTTTATAGGAAAAGCATGGTCAACGGATTGCCTCTAATAGAGAAATTGGAAAGAGTATGTGAAGGGTGCATCTTAGGAAAGCAACATAGAGAATCATTTCTAGCAGGTAAGTCAATGAGAGCTAACGCACCTTTGGAGATCATCCATTCAGATTTGTGTGGGCCAATGCAAACACCTTCAATAGGTAGTAGATTCTATTTTTTGACTTTCATTGATGATTACTCAAGGAAAACATGGGTTTACTTTCTAAAGCATAAGAGTGAGGTGTTTGAATACATCTCAAATGACTTTCTAAGATTTTGCAAGGAACATGGAATTTATAAGCAATTCACAACTAGATACACACCTAAACAAAATGGGGTAGCTGAAAGGAAAAATAGAACTATCATGGAAATGGGTAGATGTTGAAAGCCAAACATTTTCCAAATGAATATTGGGTTGAAGCTATATCATGTGCAATCTATATAATGAATAGATGTCCAACAAAAAGTGTCAAGAATATGATTCCGAAAGAAGCTTGGAGTGGAAGAAAACACAATGTTGCTCACATGAGAGTATTTGGATGCGTGGCATACACACTGTTGGGTGAAAATTATGTAATCATCTTTCAATAGATTACACAACTTGGACTTCAGCCACAGCTATGTGAGATATGAATCTCTCCTTTCAGAAAGGGGAGGCGCCCTTCTTACTGCTAACAGAAGCGATAGTAAATCAAACAAATAATTACAAAATGTACACGAAAACTACGGAGTAGGGGGGGTGTGTTACATTCATACTTCTCTCTTTTTTCAAAGAAGATGTTTACAATGCTTCACCGTTGAAAGTTCAGAATTCTTAATAACTTGAGACGAACAACTAGCAGTAATACCAATATCTCTATCTCGTCAAAGCGAAGCGTAGAGATACGAGAAGTGATTAATAACAAAAAAAAAAAGGAAAAAGGGAAAGCTCACGAAGGCACAAAGTCGTTCCGTAGCTTTTTCAGTGTTGGATATGTTGTAGACGTACCATTTGCTACGTTAGAAGCACAGTCTTCTTAGATGCAACAATTCTTCGAACAACATGAATGATTACAAGCACAAAGTCTTGTAGATCATCCAACAAAAGTATCCAATAGCACGAACGATTACAAGCACAAAGTCTTGTAGATCCTTCGACAAGAGTATCCAAGAGTATGAATAATTACAAGCACAAAGTCTTGTAGATCACTCAACCAGAACATGCAAGAACATGAATGATTACAAGCGCAAAGTCTTGTAGATCATTCAACCAATGATAAACGGAAATAAAAATGCAATCTAAATAATAGATGTAACACAAAGTTTACATGAACTATTTAGAGTCCTTCAGATTCTTCAAACTAATCACTACCAAATAAGATCAACTCACAAAAGTATCGAATCCAACGCAAAGTTTGGCTTGCAATCCTTTTCTTTATTAATCGAATCTCATTCACAAAGCATGAACACAAAGTTTCACAAATTTGTTTCAAAAAGGGCAGCATTTCATTGCAAAACACTAAAGGATAATATTACAATGAAAATCCCTCACATTATATAGAAAGAGGGATGAGCAAAAGAAGGAAAGAGATTGAGAAAATCAGGGAAAGTTAGGTGAGCGATTTTAGGAGATCTCACCTAACTTTGACCAAAGTCAAAGTGTAATTTGTTTTGAAAATATTACATCTTTGGACTTGGTGTAATTACAATTTACAAAATGACATTCGAAAATGTCGAGAAATATTTACAAGATGCATAATGGGATGCACCGGAAATGTCTAACACTGGAGAACAGGAAGCTTCTTCATGTTTCTCTGCTTGGGCGCAGAGTCTTCATACTTCTTCCTGGTCTCCTGCATGAACTTTTTATTTGGAAGAACCACGATCAAAGGACATCACCTTTGGGATCACTTGACGAGATCTAGAGAGAAACTGCAAAGATGGTGAATCAACAAGCGTTAGCAGCAAAAGTAGCATTGGGAAGCGTGCAGCAAGAAACGATGTTGAGAAAGCGTGAAACGAGCAACTAGGCACGAAAAATGATGCAGGAGCGAAGAAATGGGGTTTGGAATGGAAACAGAGCAAGTTTGAAGAGACTAAGATAAAAACTGCCAAAAGTGCAAAGGTGCTAAAATTCAGCGCCTTTGCACAAAAAATGACTAAGTCTAGAAGAAAAGTGCAAAGGTGTTAAAATTCAGCACCTTTACACAAAAAATGACTAAGTCTAGAAAAAGATTGTGAAAAGTGTAAGGGCGCTAAAATTCAGCGCCCTTACATTTTTGGAGATTTCAATCTTTGATGCAGGGGCGCTAAATTTTAGCGCCCTTGCACTTTTCAGAGTTAGAATTTATTCTGGCATTTTCAACATGTCATGGCGCTAAATTTTGGCGCTTCAGCATCTTGAGCACATTTTTGGTAAAACAAATGTAGGGATGAATGGAAATGGCGCTCTGAGTTGGCAAAGTTTGTCTGCATGGAGTTGCCATTGAAATTGGAGAATAAAGAGAAAGCAAGGGTAACAACTTACAAAGATGAAATGCGAAAAACGCTGGAGAGGGATGTCGAAAAACTCAAAAAACGTATTTGCAGTTTGAAGAAAACTCGCCCAACATGAAGAGAGGAAGAACTAAAATCATAAACAATGAAAATGGTGAACTAAAACACTTTTAAGTGAAAGAGAAAATCAAAAACCTAACTCAAGTCGAGCAATAAATTTAGGCACGAAAAGTGGCACGATTGACGAAAAACGCGAAAATCATGAAGAAACGTGCCAGGGCCAAAAAAGTTTAAGTGTCAGAAAAAAGTGTAATGGCGCTAAAATTTAGAGCTATTATATTTTGGAAAAAGTTCACTTTCATGCAGGGGCGCTAAATTTTAGCGCCCTTGCATTTTCCAGACTTAAAATTTTTTTGGCTTCAGGGCAGGAGCGCACTTTTTCAGTGCCACTGCATTTTTCGCAATTTACTAAGTACGAACAGTGAGACTTCGCGAAGGAGCTCGTTTCGAAGGTCTTCGCGAGGCGAACATGGGGGAATGGTCGAATTGACTATTCAAGACTTTGGAACGCATTTCGAGGTGGCTTGAAAATCACTTCGTTATGAGTACTTGAACTTCACGAATCCTAGGAAACAGACAAGTTTCGTAGGGGGGTTATCCGTGGAACGAGCGCTGCTAGATTCTATGATAACACACACATGTACCAGATGAATTGAGAAGAAAATTAGACAACAATGGAGAAAAATGCATATTTGTTGGATATAGTGATGAATCAAAGGGTTACAAGTTGTATAATCCAATCAACAAAAAGGTTATAATCAGCAAAGATGTGTAGTTTATAGAAGAGGAAGCATGGGATGGAAGTGTAGAAAAAATAGTCAACACATTAGCAAGCATACCACAAGAGGAAAATGAAGTTTCTATACAAGCAAGTAATACTTTTAATGTGATTCCTCCCACCCTCATTCAAGCTCAACAAAGTGGTCCACAAGTGACACCATCATCAAGTGTAAGGGCAGCCTCACGTATACAAGGAAACACTCCAACAAGTGCACAACTAACGTCATCTACAACAGGAATTTTTAATGCAGGACCATCAAGTCCACATTCCACAAGTTATCATGTAATGTCCCCATTTTAGCCCGTTGTTGATTTCGGTGGATTTAGCCTATTCCTGACCCTCGTAGGCTAATATATCTAGTAAGAGGGTCCTGATGGCAGATGGACGAGGTTGGTGATAGTACTTCCCGTCAGTTCAGATTCGGTTTTCGGTTCCAAGCTTTTTAGATGATTATTTAGCTTAGTTTGGAGTACTTACTATTTATAGTAAGTTACTTTGCAGGGTTACTATTTTTAGATTGGCATCTGGTCACATGGGGAACTAACAGAGTTAACTCCTACTTTAGACGACTCATTAAACGAACAATTATTCCAGGAGTTATTTATTTTTAAAGTGACTCAAATAAAACATTATATCTTAAAGTCACTAAAATAAAAGTAAAGTGGGAAATATCTCTTTATCCCACATTGGCTGGAAAAGTGTGTGAGCCCTCCCAAGAAAGATATAAAGGGATCTGCAGGGCTCATTTACGGATATTCTTGGTTTATGCTTGGTTATTATTTTCTCTTGGAGAATTTTGGGAAGCTTTGGCTTTAAGCAGGTTTGAGGATGGAAACCCTCGAGCTTGGAGGCAGTGGATGGAAACCCATTGTCTGTTAGAGATTTCATTCAGATGTCTCACTTTGTGCTTCAAATTCAAACTTCTGGTTATCCAATCTGACTGTAAGTTCTACATGGCTACGATTGAAAATTCCTGTTGTTATTCTACTTATGATTTCGAAGGCAATAATCATATTCAATTTTAGATCTTATTTCTAAACTTGTATTATATTATTTACATTGAAATTTGCTGCAACTTATTGGATAAATAGAAATCTGTTTGAATGTAATTTATTTGTTAAATCTTTTATAGGAAAAACTTGGAGAAATTTGGGGCAAACATTCGTGGGGGATGTTACAGAAATGGGGGTTTTGAGTCAGATCTAGTTTGGCTCATTACATCTCATCAAGTGACATGTCAAATCCTACATTGGCAAGCTTAAGAAGACAAAAAATGAGAAGTATTAGAGAGATTTATGAGCATAATGAAGTTGAAAACAATGGAGGTCAGACTTCTCTTTTTGCTTTATATTCACTTGTAGACGATCCAATTCATTTTGAAGAAGCAATTAAAGAAGAAAAATGGGTAAATGCAAGGATGAAGAAATTGATGCAATTGAAAAGAATCAAACATGGGAGTTAGTGAGCCTTCCAAAAGGAAAAGATGTCATAGGAGTTAAGTGGGTTTACAAAACCAAGTTGAGTGCAAATGGTGATGTGCAAAAACATAAGGAAAGACTAGTGGCAAAGGGATATTCACAACAGCTCGAAATTGATTACAATAAGATGTTTGCTCATGTAGCTCGTCTAGACACTGTGAGAATGATACTTGTCATTGTAGCTGAAAACAAGTAGCCTGTTTATCAAATGGATGTAAAATTAACATTCTTAAATGGTCATCTAGAAGAAGAAGTTTATGTGGAACAACCACCTAGGTATGAGATTTTGGGCCAAGAAGACAAGGTTTATAAGCTCAAGAAAACTCTATATGGTCTCAAGCAAGCCCCAAGAGCTTGGTACAACATAATTGATTCTTATCTTCTACAAAATGGCTTCAATAGGTGCAGCAGTGAGCCTACTTTATACACAAAAATGAATGAAAAAGGTAAAATTCTCATAGTATGTTTATAAGTTGATGATTTAATATTCACGGGTGACTTATTCATTGATTTGTTCAAAGGAGTTATGAAAAAGGAATTTGAAATGACTAATTTGGGTCTCATAAATTATTTTTTAGGCATTGAGGTGAATCAAAATGAAAATGGTATATTCATCTCTCAAGCAAAGTATGCTAATGATATTTTGAAAAGGTTTAATATGTTGAAATGAAAATACATACCAACAACAATTGTCACAAGTTTGAAGCTAAGCAAAGATGACAAAGGATCCAATGTAGATCCAACTTTATATACGAAACTTGTTGATAGTCTCATGTACCTAACAACCACAAGGCCGAACATAATGTATGGTGTAAGTCTGATTTCAAGGTTCATGGGGTCTCCAAAAGACTCACATTGGAAAGCTTGGAAAATAATTCTAAGACATGTAAGTGGAACAAGAAATTATGGCATTCAATATTCATGCTCAAATGAGTTCAAGCTCATAGGATACACAGATAGTGATTGTGCTAGCAACATTGATGATAAGGAAAGCACATCCGGTTATGTTTTTCATTTTGGAACAGGGGTTGTATCATGGGCCTCAAAAAACCATCTCATTGTCACTCTTTCTTCAATAGAAGCAGAGTATGTAGTAGCAACAGGGGCAGCATGCCAAACGATTTGGATGAGACGAGTGTTGAAAGAGTTGAAGCATGAACAAGAAGATGCAACAAAGATACATTGTAACAACAAATAAGTCATAGCACTGTCAAAAAATTCAGTCTTTCACATGAGAAGAAAACATATTGACACTAGATATCATTTCATTAGAGAGTTGATTAACAATGGAGAGATATTTTTGGAATTTTGCAGGTCTCAAGATCAATTTGTTGATATTTTTACTAAACCATTGGGAAAAGATGCATTTGAATATTTGAGAAGTTGTTTGGGTGTCTATGCTGAAGATAGATGCGCCAAAAATTTCAGAACTGTAAGTGAAGATAGATGCACTAGAAATTTAAGAACTGTAAGTGAAGACAGAGGTGCCGGAAATTTTAGAATTATAAGTAAAGATAGGTGTGTCGGACATAAAGATGGATTCTCCAGAAATTTTGAGAAGAATGTCAGCTAGTTGTGATTAAGGGGGAGTGTTGGAGTTTAATCCCAACCGCTGCATTTCTTCCTCCTCCGTATGTTTTTCCAACAATCATTTCTCTTTCCATTCTCTCACATGCGTATAGGATTGCTTTAGATTTCTATTTAAGGCAAAATCTTCACCTTCAGAGTTTCCTTGCTGGCTGTTATATCAACATTTAATTGTAATTAATGTTTTTGGGTTTTCCCTCCTTGGCTGGGCTCTTTCGTAGCTTATGTGAGAAGCTTTGTATTGTTTTTTTGTGGGTGGAAAAAAGAATTGAGAGAATGAATAGAATGTAAGTAGGGCAGAAAAGAAGAGGAAGCAGATTGCTGTACAACCAGCATAAACAATCACAGAACATGGGACTTTACATTAGTTTTTCTGGGCATAGAAGAGCAGTAGCTCAGCCATTGCACAAGCAATCTTTTGTATGAATTTCGTTACTAATATAAAAAAGTTATTTGCAGTTCATCCCCTGCTCTTCTCTGTGTTTTGTTTTTGTTTTGTTTTACTCTGCCTCTGTCCAGCAATAGTGGTTCAAAAACCTAGTGTCAGAATTATTTTGTAATAGGTTAGGCTCTATTTTAGTGTAGTTTTTTTTAAAATTGTTTTTTCAAATTAGGTCAAGATATTTTATGATTGTATTTTGGAACTCATCTAGAATAAGATATATCAAAATCAAGAGCTTTATGACATGTTTAGTATTTAATTTGTAATAATCTATATAATCAATCTCCACATGTAATATGGTGATTGTGTATGCTTAGACCATTGGGTAGTTCAGCCTCCAAAGATTGCACCATCTTAATGTCCTGACTGTGACAAACAGCCAGGCTAAGATTGGTTCACCATTAGTTTATCTAATTCACCTTATCAAATACTACCTCAAAGATAGTACAAGCTCACTCTTTGGAAACTATTTAATTTTGTAGTAATCTCTTCCAATGCTTGATATTTAATATATACATCTATCTTAAATGCTCCTTCTCTTTTTGCTATCATCCTTTGTTTTATCAGATTATGTACTAGCTCTATCAGAAATTCTTTGGGTATCTCAGGGAAAGCATAAGGATTCATTAATAAGAAACTTACCTGACTTCCAAGATTATCCCAATATTAGCTATGGTGGCAAAGGGGTTTGACTTAGCATTCTCTAGAAGTTTTCCTTTTTGTTGACAAATTTCTATATAGCTTCTGGGCATGAAGAGCCTCCTTTTTCTGTTTTACTTTGTCCATCACTACTGCTACCTGACTCCTCCTTACCCTATGCCGTGTTTGGTCTCTCTTAGTAATTTTTCACTATGAAGTTATTTCTTTATCCACCTCTTGTACTTCCTTAAAAGATTCACTACAGTCCTAAATTGTCCTTTCTGCATTTTTCTTTTGTCCCTTTGTCTTAGTTAGTTGCAATTTTTATTGCATTCGGTTTTTTCGGTTTTGACCACTCATGTGTAGTAATGTTTTTGTAGTATCTTTTATCGATGAGTGTTGTGGTGAATGTGTCATTTCTGGTTCATTATCTACTTCTATAGTAGTGCATGTTCCTCAAATTTGCTTTTGTTCCATTTGAATTCATACTTGGGATCTTTTCCTTTAAATTACTCTACACTTGGGGGTTTTCTTGTCTTAGAGTCCTCTATCTCAAAATGTTCCTTCTACAATGGTGCAGCTATACTAGATGAGCCTATTTTATCTGTCTACAGTGGTGCAGCTATACTAGATGAGCCTATTTTATCTGATCTACTTGGGGTTCTATCTTTCTCTGGTTCTGTCTTTCTCTTTCGTTATTTCTTCCTTCTTTATTATTTTAGTTAAATTAATTATGTTCAAAGCTGGTAGACCTCTCATTGTTTTAGCTTTTTTTCCTTATTTTGTTTCTCCAAAAACTTCTCTATAGTCTCTTTCTTGGCCCTTTTATTTATATATTCTCTCACCAAGTCTTTCTTCTTTGGGATACTTTGGGAGTGTTGGAGCGTGTTTGTAGCACTCTCTAGTAATGCATCATTGGATTAATAAGGAAGTTGAGGGACCCGAGAGATCCTGGGATCTATAGCCTTGAAGTGAATATGATCTGTTTTTACCACGGAGACGGCCTCATTTTATAGTTTCTTCATAATTTATTAACTAATCCCCCCTCTCTGTCTCTTGCATTTAAGATTCGAATTTTATAAAAAATAATCATATACAAACTTGTAGATGGAGGCCATAAAAAAACTATTAATATGGTCCATGATTTGGGTCCCGATAGGTTTATCTAGTCCTTAAATATTCTTTCCTATCTTAGGTGGCTCAGTCATAAAGTAAAGGGCTAAACATATTACGAGGGCCCAAAATTACATTCATGGTGACTTGTCTTCATTTTGAGCAAGTTGTTTGATAGCCCTTTCTTTTAAGGGTATCATAGAGTTTATACTTCTTTCCATTTGTGACCATTTCATGAGCTTAGTCGATGATTCCTTTTTGTTAGTGAAGATCATATATTTTATGCTTTTTATTGTAAGGAAGTCCAGGTGTTCGGAATGCAGTTGTATGTAAAGGGAAGTTTATGCAAATAAATGTAATTGTAATTTGTAATTTCAAATCTAAAGTCTTATTTGAGTCATTTTTTTCTCAATTTGGAGAAGGATCTTATAAGAAAAAATCATTTCCACGGTCTATATGTTTCTATTTATATAATTTTTTTTAAGGGATTCAACAAATCTTTATGGATACTATTTTTTTACTAAATCTTGTTAGTATTCTAATGTTTACAATAAGTATAAAAACACATAGAATACTAGAATGATCATGAAACCATAACACAAAGACTTACATGGGAAAAATTCTTTCGAAAGAAAAACCCGTCACTCCAAAACCTACAAAATATATTAGGAATTTTATAAAGGATTACAACATACTTGCAATGCAAGTCTTCATAGGAGTATACTATCAACAATCTTCAAAGAGTAATTTTTGTAGCATTTCAGTAGCATCTGTGTACCAACAAACTCAACATACAAACTATTATCCCGCATCCTCAATATATACACAAATACAATACAAGATAGTACAAATGGTATTGTAAACTGAGTGCTAATACCATGGGCCAAAACTAAGTGTCAAAGATGGCCATACAAATGCAAAAATAGCTCCTAAGTGGAGGCACAAATTCTCACACCCAACACACATGTGAAACCTCTAAGAATAGTGTGTAACTCCCACTTTATAATAATTCATCATAGTTAACCCACACTAACATGATTTCACATTCAAAGTAACCTCTATTTTTTAGCCCTTATAGTTTTTGTATAATTTGTCATAACATCCTAAAAATAAGCCTTTCATATTATAGCACTAGATGATAATCTTTTGACAACTAATAACTCACTTTTCAAGACATTTACATGTAGCAAAATTGTCAAATCAAAATCTTGGAAACAAATATATAATAATATAAATATCAAATAATCATGAAAAATAGTAAATAATAAATAAATAAAATTAGAAAATTTCAAAGTTGTGATACCTTAATTCCCAACATTCTCCTACTTTTTGAATATCTTGTAAGAGTAAGGGGAACCATACCATCATGAACTCAACTTTTGGGGGCCAAGAGGCCCATAGACTTCGAATACCATGTAAACTTTTTTGTGCTCACAGGCTTAGTCAGTGAGTCTACAACATTCATCAAAGTCTCTATATTAATCAACTTTATTCTATCATCCTTAACTATGTCTCTCACAAAATGATATTGTACATCAATATGTTTAGTTTTCCCATAAAAAATTGGGTTCTTCACTAGGAAAACAGTAGTTTGACTATCACCATGAACTATTACTACACCTTGTCTAATCTAATATCTAGAAACAATCTCTTAATAGAAATGGCTTTGTTAAAGGAATGAGTTTCTGCCATATACTTTGCATCTATAATGTAGAAAAAAAATGACAAATTGTCGCTTACTCATCCAACTAATTGCAACAACAAATAAACACATAAGCACTAGTGGATCTTTTTCTATCAACATCACCTTCCTAGTCTAAGTCCACATAACCATGAATAAAATGCTTGTCTCTTATCGAATTACCATGATAACTCAAGTAAATACTTTAAGGTACTCCGCAAATATTTGAAGACTCTTTTAACCGCATCCCAACAAACTCTACTAAAATTATACATATATTTCAAAAGTACTCCCATTTCTCGGGCTTTCTTCAGTCGAGTAAAAACCATAGCATACATCTACCTTTTGACTGCACTCTAGTAAGGCATTTTGCTCATGCTTTCATCTTTGATGGGGATGTAGGACACTTTCAAATAAATAAGTTTGTTTCAGCCATAAAAAGAGCACACAATCATATATAATGTTGCATGTAAAACCTCTATAAAATTGAATTCACATACTTTGGCCAAGCAATAGATTTGTGTTGTCTCTATCTCTTCTAGTTTTCATCCCAAGAATATATTTTTGTACACCAATATTTTTTATTTTAAAATTTTTTAAGCATTGAGACTTAAGCTTTGAAATCAAAACTTTCCCTTTTCCAATATGCAACATGTCATCAATGTATAAGGCAATTACAAGGAAACAATCACCATCACATTTAAAATAAACTTAATGATTAAATTTAGAACACTTGAATCATAAACTTAACACATGTATTCAACTTCCACTACTACATCTTAGGTTAGGATTCTGTTTGAGGTCATATAAGATTTTCTTTCATTTACAAACCAAATTAGATTTATTTTTCACCATGTAGTGTTTTGACCATGTCATGTAAATATCCCCCTCTAAATTGCTATGAAGGAATGACATTTTTACATTCATTTGCTCGACCTTAAGATCTTAAGTTGTTGCAATTGAAAGAATGAATCTAATGGATGTCATTTTAGCAATAGGAGAAATTATCTTACCATAATCAACACCCTCAATAGGTGAGAGAAACCTTTCACAACGAACCACACTTTATATTTCTCAATATTTCACTTTGAACTATTTTTCTTATTGAAAACCCATTTACATCTAGAAGGTTTATGGCCTCGAGGAAATGATATAAGGTCCCCATGTATCATTCCTTTTTAAAAATTTCATTTATTCTTCTATGGCTATTTTCTAGTCCTCTACATTATTCATACCAAATTCCTCTTCTACAGATCTTGGTTCATCCATGTTAGTATTGAAAGAAAATATATATATCTAATCATTAAGAGAATAACCATACATTTCTAGTGGTTGTTTATGCCTTGTAGACCTTCAAACAAGTTGATGTGGAGGTTCTCCATTGTCTTCCTCCTCTTTTGAAGATTCAGATTTTGATGAGTTCTCCTAAACTTCTTATTTATCTTAGGGCCTTGATTTTACTTTCTTAAGTGTGGGAGGAAGCTAAATCACTTCTTTCTTTTCACTTTGTTTTGGTTGCAATGTAATAGAAAAAGAGAGTTTTTTTTTAAAATAACACTTCTTTTACATATTACCTTCTGTGCAAGAGGATCACAAAGCTCGCATAATTTCACACTATAACAGTAATTGATGAAAATACTTTTGACAACTTTGTTTTCTAACTTTGTTCACTTCCCTTTGCACATGTGTATATACCTTACAATCGCAAACTCTTAAATATATCAATGAATTCTTGTGACCCAACCATGTGTCCATAGGCATTGTATCAATAAGAGTTGATGTAATAGAATAGTTTATCAAGTAGCAAACAATGAGAATAGTTTCAAACCAAAGCTTTTGTTCTAGTAATGCACTACTAAACATACTCCTAGATTTCTCCATCAGTGTTCTATTTATTATGTTTGTATGTCTATTATGTTGTGAATCATACAAATTTATCTTGTATCTTTGAATACCACAATTTTTGTAAAATTTGTCAAAAATTATTAGAGAAAAAATCACTACTATTGTCATTCCTCAAACAAATAATTTTATTTCTAACTTGCAACTGAACCGTTGCTTTAAATTCCTTAAATTATTTGAAAACTTCATAATTACTATTAAGAAAATAAACCCATGTCCTTCTATAATCATCAATAAATGAAACCTAATATGTGCATTTTGTAGTTGAAGGAACATCAATAGGACCAAACATGTCATAATGAATAAGATCCAAAATACTACTAGATTTATGAAAACTTGAGCAAAATTGAACGTTGTTTTATTTTCTATGGATTCAATGCTCATAGAAATTAAATTCAAGATATCGATCATTCAAACCCTCAACAATTTTTTTATTCTTCAAGGGCGTATGACCTCTCCCCAGTGTGGTCAAGTCTTTGGTTTCATAACATAACCTTCTTTGTAGATAATTTTAACTGTAAAGAATGAGTACCTTTGGTACGCAAAGCCATGACCATCCATAGAAGAAGAAACCATATTTTTGTCAAATAGAATAGTCACAAATTTAGTCTTCATAGAAGTACTATTGCACTCACTTGTGCATGTATTATTTTTGTACAAAGTGCCAATAATTGACACCTTTAGTAATCACTATAGCACCCTTGACACCTGCATCTATTAGTTTTCACACCATCAAACCATTTAAACCTTCCATTCAAAAATATATATTTTACTCTACTACAACCAATATTTGTTAGATAAAAATCACCACCTAATTACAGTTTACCTCCATTAAAACTTGATATGAAAATATGCACATAAATTAATTAACTATGTATCATTACCTGCATAGGTTGCCAAAGGTGCAATGAATGTGTCACCATCTCTCCTCTTGAATTTGGAATTAGAATCATTTGTCTTCTTCTTTTTCTTCTTCAATTCCTTTTTCAACTCCTTACAAAAGTGACAAGACTTACAATAAATGAATTTGGACTTATCAAGAGATTTGGATCTCCCCTTTGACTTGAATTTGGATGTCTAACTTCTTGTTCTTCTTTCTTCTTTCCTTTGGTATTTCTTGAACATTCAGAGCCTCTATGGCATTGCTGGAATTTTTTTTCTCATCTCTTGAGAAATAAAATAACACACATCTTTATCTTTCAAGATCATATAAGTAATCCCAATGGTGATGAGAAGAGAAACCCATGAATTAGGGAAAGAACAAAGTAGGGTATGACATCTCTCCTCCTCATTCATCTTGACACTAATAAATGCCAATTGAGTTGCTAACATTTTAAACATTTCTAGTTGGTCTAAAATTTATCCACCTTCTTCTATTCTCAAGGAGTACAATTTCTTCCTTAAGAAAATATTATTCACTAAATATTTAGCTTTATATATCACTCCAAGTTTCTTCCACAATAATTTTATAATGGCTTGTTTAGGTATAATCTGATTAGACATTTTTCTCTATGGTCTATAACATCATAATGAGCAACCAAAGTACTGTTCACGGGTCTCTAAACATTCTCATCAGCAATATCACATAGGTCATGATGAATCAGAAAATTTCCATCTTTAACGTTCATATCTCAAAATTATTACAAGAAAATCTATCTACCTATATTCTCTTTGATGTGCTTGTCATCTTTACATCCTAAAATAAAGATCACAAATTTCTCTTTTGACACAAGCTCCCCCTCAAGATATATTACCTCAAAAAACCCTGTACCTAACAAGTAGAAACAACACTAGCAAGGATCTAATACCACTTGGAAGGAAGCAAAGTGTGTGGTATATGCTTCTTACACTAACCTTAAAGGAAATTTTATGAAAATAAATTTAAAAATTTATCTAACTTATTATAGTAAGCAAAGAAATACATAGAAGATTAAAATATCATTAAACTATAACATAGATATTTAATATGGGGAAAACCATTTTTGGGGAAAAAACCCACACTCCAAAACTTGCACAATGTATTATAAAATTTATAAAGGATTACAACAAAATTACAAAGCAATTTGTTGTAGGAGTATAATATCAACAATATTCAAGTAGTAAGCCTAACAACAATTATCTTGTAGCATCTGTGTACTTGTAAATTCAACATACAAATTACTATCTCACAACCTCAATATATAGGCAAATAAAATACAAGATACCACAAATGGTATTATGAACCAAGTGCCAATACAATGAACCAAAACTAGATGCCAAAAATGATAATAGATACTAAAAATAGCTTCCTAAAAGTGGAGGCATAAATTTCTCATGCTCCTCACACATGTGGAACCTTCAAGAATAGTACACAACTCCTAGCTTGTTGAATAATTCATCATAATCAATCCATTCAATATGATTCTCATATCCAAAGTAACCTCCCCTATTTTTATCACTTACAATTGTCATAGAATCTATCATAACATTCTTAAAAATAGGCCTTTCAAATTATACCACTAAATGGGTATTTTTTGATAACTAATAACTCATTTTTCAAGGCATCAACAAGTGGCAAAAGTTCCAACTCAAAATATCAATCCCCGTTTTGTTGGAGCCCAAATATTTAATTATATAAATACCAAATAATTATGAGAAAATGTTAAATAGTGAATAAATAAACTTGGGAGTTGTCAAGGTTGAGACACCTTAATTCTAACATTTATTGCATACTTCACATGTTGGTTCTAGATTTTATTTATCATCAAGCTTTTGCCATTATATATTTGTCTCATCAATGTTATTTCCTATTTCTTTTCAATCTTCTTTCATAGCTCTTCTTTATCACCTAGATTGGTGATTTCCTTGATAGCATCCTTTGTGATATGAAATTTCTTTTCAAGGTAGACGAAATCACCGTGAATACTTCTAAAAATAATTTTTATCAACCTATGCTCATTCTTGAAATACGATATTTCTTCTCAAGATCCAGTTTTAACCTCCCATTGTTTTTATGTTCTATTAATTTTTTTAACCATTATTACAATATTTCCATTAATTTTAAATGAATGTATCTTGTCATATTTTTGGCATAGTGTACACTTGGTAATTTTGGGAAAAATTTGTCTAAGTCATTCTCATTTGTCTTCAACAAATACTTTTTACACAAGGCTATGGTTTATCCTTCACTTCAACTAGTTCTAGTATCATAATTCTTAATATTTACTTTAGTTCCACAACTTATTTTATACTTTTAGCTTCCAGTACTCCTTTGCAGCAACTCAAATTCAAAACCCTAGTTATACCCTAGCTCGTTGCTTACTGAACATTGCACTCACCTATGCATTCATATTTTTAATCACTCACTCTCATATTCTAATTTCCTTTTACAATATTATCACCATGCTTGCATCACTAGTGAACTCATCACTTCCATTCATCTATTTCTCTCTTACCTATCCTTTTAAATTTGATGGGTGCTTCCTCTTAAATCAATGAGTGATTTTATTCCTATGCTAGTCATAACTATATGGTAGAATTAAGTTACATAATATAGAAGGTATTAATTACATCAAGTTTTTCCTTCAATCTATTGAGTAATATTACTTCAACTGAGATCTTTCAACATACCCATTCATCAACACAATGTTCAATATCTTAGGCTTAGCTATGCTTCAATCCAAAATATGGTCAATCTAATAAGGTCGTAGCCATCACATTTTGTGTTTCTAGGGTTTATTAAGTTTTTTACCATATGGTAACATTATTTGCCTAGGCTCAAGGTAATCATTTTTATTATTGTGTTCGTGTCATATCGTCTACCGCCCCACAATTAAACTCTTCTCACTCATTTTTCTAATTCGAGTTCAATATTTCCTTGATAGATTGATCTTAATGCAACCTCGTTGAAATGGCTAACCTCAAATTTGTTACCATATATTGTATATATGGAGCTTCACATGTAACCTATACACCAATTGAAAGGGATGAAAATGGTCAATCATTTGTATATTTCTCTATAAGTGTAAGGATAGTATGGAGTACCATTGTTCCATTTGACCATAAAATTATCTAGTAACTCCATAACTATGTCATTTATAAAATGTGTTTCACTATTTATTAGTGATGCTCAAATGACATCCAAATTTTGTAATCATATTCTCATAACTAAGATTTATCACAATCTACGTCATAAAATTCTTATTTTGTTGAGCCTATGCCTATATTTTAAGGTATTTGGTTATAATGTCTCACATGGGAGTTATGTTCTAGAGGATTTATTCAGCCAATAAATTTAACATTTCATTTCTCAAATAGTATGCATGCCAAAATTGGGTATAATTTTAAGTCATCCCTTGTGGTGAGTTTTTTGACCCTTTGATAAATAATAACACTTCCTCTCGTGCATGTTGGCATCCTTGAATAAGGTTTCGCACCAAAGCCCTACCAACAATACCTTTCTCCCTATACCATCACCGAAATTATGAACTCGTGAAATACCTACAAGTGGTTCCCTCCAAACATCTTCCTTTGTATGTTCAATTATAACCCTTATAACAACCTTATTGTTACCTATTCTATACAATTCACCACCAATTACTGTGTGGGGGAGTTCTTGGATTGTAAGCCTCCTGCTCTCCTTATTACTCTCCATTTATTGGTAGAAATACACAAGTAATCAAGAATCACAAGGGTGATCCCTCTCTTGAAAGCAGGTTTATAGTCTCTTGAAGGTCTCAAGTTTTTGATAGTACTTAGCTTTACAAGAAAACTTGGGGAAGATGGAATGTTGTTTTATAAGGGTTCTCATAAGAATTTCTTCAATTTTATTTATTTTTCATGTTAAACTCAGTTTTAATAAGTGGCCACAAATTTGGGATGCAATATAAATGAACAATGAGTAGAAACATATAATTAAAAAGGTAGGATTAGAGAGATAGAGCTTAAGGTTCTAAAAAGGAACACTATGTTTCCAAAAGAACAAACAACTAGTTAACCAAGCCCTCGCCCTATTTGTAGATAGACAATTGAAGTAGGATTGATACTATCTTCAAATGAGTTTTCAATTATAGGATCTCAAGATCACCACACACCATATACATGAGCAACATGAGAGTTCAAACACTAGAAATTGAAAATATTAAAAAAAATCTCTTTGTTCATGAAAAATAAGTGTTTGTTATATTTGTAGCATAGGAAAACCCTTGAAATGGTAGTGTTGTGACCTTTTTCACACATCGCCCCATTGCAAATGGGGACCCCCTAATTTTTGCTTCGTTTCAAACTTTTGGCTTGATTTTAGTTAGGTTTCCTGTTGTCTCTCTCTCTCTTTCTGTCTCTTTTCTGCTGTTTGCCTTTCCGGGGATGTGCCCGTCTGTGAGCTTAAACGTAAAATTTCGGCCAAGTCCATAGAATTAGGGTTTGCACTTTTCGGTCAGTTTGAGTCCAATGAAGTGAATAAATTGAAATTTGAGACTAACATTGATGTCAGTATGCTTCCAACAAGTTTCCACTGAAGTTTCATCAAATTCTAGCAACTTACTATTTTTAGTAAGTGTGCAATTCAGGGCATTTTCTCAGCATTTTTGAAATTTCAATAGTCACACTGCATTTAGAACATGTCAAGCTACTCCTCTACAAGTTTTGGGTTGAAACAAACAACTTACTATTTTTAGCAGTTCGGCTTCTGAAGCAAATTTTAGGGTTTATATGCATGTTTGAGGATTCTTTCTGGGTTTTCTGAAACCTACGCAACAATATAACACACAAAATTTGATGATAATTTTCAGTATTCAGCCTTTAGAGGCTATTTTTAGGGTTTGCATGTCTGATGATTCTTTGTGGGTTTTTCGAGAGCTTCGCAGTGGTGTGACATGCAAAGCAAGATGATTGGTTTTCAGTGACTTACTATTTTTAGCAGTTCCATTCCGGCAGCTAGCCAGCGCATCAGAACCACAAACAGGGTGAAGTGCAACAAAAACGAGGTCAAACGAAGGTTGTTTGATATACATGCAAATCAAATTAGGGTTTCCAGCTTCGAGACCCAAAATGAGGGGTAAAAAGTTAGAATTTTCGAAAATCGTTGTATCCCACTGCGATCAGCATCTTTCAAGCTATCCACTGGTAAAATTTGAAGGCAATTGGAGCACTTACTATTTATAGTAAGGCGTTCCAGGAACTGGCTAAAAATAGTAAATCAACAACAGGCGCTAGTGCCAATGGGCAAGTCACCCGATGAGGAGCACATCATTCGAATTTCAAGTCAAACAGAGTTGTGGAGGTCTTAGAAACATGCAGTTGCTATAAATAGTAAACCACCTTCAGGAACTGGCTAAAAATCGCAGGTCAGCTCGAGATGGCAATGTGAACAGGTTAAGTAGGTCATGAGGATCCTATGGTTGAAATTTCGAATTGATCCGAGCTTCAGAGATGTGAAAATCAAAAGACTTACTATTTTTAGTATGTATTAAAGCACGAGCAGGTAGCTGGAAAAATGGCTAAGTCTGAAGCTTATCCACCTCCTACCTCCAAATGCGCCCTTAAGGAGAAATGAGGTTTGATGGAAATAAATTGTCTAAGTTTGAAGTTTCATCCTGTAGGACCTTCAAATTGCGCCCAGCTCAGCTAGGAAGCAAAGAATTTTTTTCTAAGTTTGAGTTTCATCCTTCTCCCTAGGTCAAATGCGCCCACTTAGAGGTAATAGCATGAAAAAAGTTAAGTGATGAAATTCGTCCACTTGCCACCCCCAAATGCACCCTCGAGAAGGATGAAGATGCTAGAAAATATTCTAAGTTAAAGTTTTATCCTCCACCCTAGGCCAAATGCGCCCATCCTCCTCTATGTCTCAAATGCGCCCATGTGCAAGGAGGAGTCAAAGAAGGTCAGAAGGTGTTGGAAGCTTATCCTCCTCTACATGCAAAATGCGCCCATAGCTAAGAAGCAAGGTCAAAGAGTCAAAGGCGTTATAAAATGTTAATCCTCCACCCCATGTAATATGCACCCAAATGAAGGCATGTAAAGACAAAACATGGAAGGAAGTCAAGGGCGTTGAAAGGTCAAATCCTTCACCCTATGTCAAATGCGCCCCATCCTCTTGCCTATGTGAAATGCGCTCAAGTAAGGATAAAGACAAATAAAAGTTGCTAAGGCATTGTGCAAGATGGGAATATTTTAGTGTTGACTTTCCCCTCCAACCTTTGAATGCGCCAAGTAAAGAGTGAATTTGAGGTGAAAAGTGATTAAGTGAGTGTGAAGTTGATGAAAAGAGTTACCTTGGCGTGGTTAGCCTTCCTCCATGTGCTAGATGCGCCAAGGCCCAAGGTGGTAAAAATATGACTAAGGCGTTGAATTTAAAATCCACCTCACTATGCCAAATACGCCAAGGAAAGGGGAGATAAAATGCTAGGCGTTGAAATAAAAAAAAAAACATCTTCCATGACATATGATATGCGCCCAAGGCATTTAAAAGAAAAATTGTGCTAAGTGAGTTTAAAAAAAAAATCCCTCACCACAGGCAAAATGATTGAAGCTGAATGAAAGTTTTCTAAGGCAAAATTCAAAATGTGCTAAGTGATTTAAATTTTTTTCTAAGGCACAATATTTCATCCTCTAGGAAAAACGCCTAAGTCTAATGGAGGGTGATGAAATTGGTCAAGACATGAATAGGTTGGCGAGAGGAAGTCAGAGGATGTCAGCTTCACTGGGTTCATGAGAAATTTCAAGTCAGAGCAAGAAAATACTCACAGCCTGGATGAAGAATAGGATTAAATTTGTTGAAAATGATTTTTCTAAGGTTCAAAATTTAAAAATTAAACGAACCCCTTAATTGTAGACCTATGAATTTGACAAGTTCTGAGGGGAATTCTCTTCTGGGTATTGAAGATCTTTGACAAGGAATGGATTTTAAAGTCTTCTACACTTCGCCAAGACTTTTAAGATGGATATTTTTGATGGGCACTTAAATAATGAATTTTCTAAGGGGAAAATTTAAAAATTTTCTAAGGCAAGGAATAAATGGTGACTAGATAAATTTTGATCAAATTCCTGATGAAAACATTTTTCTCGAGCTAGAGTGGGATGAAATATCAGAATGAACGCCTCAACCGGTGAAATGAAAACGGAAGCTCAAATCTCTAGATGCGCCCTAAGGGGGGATGAATGGTAATGTGGAAATATTCTAAGGCATGAAGAATTTGAAGATGAAGTGAAACTCAGACATCAAGCTTTCAGTTACACCATCAAAATGAAGAAACTTGCGGAGCCTATCAAATCCGCCCATGATGAAAGTTTGTAAAGAAGGAAAAGTTGGCTAGAGAAAAACAATGAACCCTTGGAAGTTAAAGCATGAAAATCAGGTAAGTAAAGTGAATTTATATTATGAAGTGTTCTGATGCCCTTCTCCTTGCTTGTTTTGCAGGAAGAATGTCGAGACCAAATGGTGATGACTTGGGGAGATGAAGCAAATACTTGGAGCAAATGGCTAAGTGTTGAGACTTAGTATGTGCCCAACTCAAGTGACAAAGAAGAAATGTTTCCAAAGTCCAGGATAGAGGGAAAGATGAAGTACCAAGTGTTAGAGATGATCCTCAGGCACCTCAAAGTTAAAGAATGATAGCAAGATGAATTGAAGGACAAAGTGGAGGTCTTTCTTTGGCGTTGACCCGACGGGTGTTTTCCCAACATACTTCACCCAACCTGAAATGTAATGACATCAAGGAGTAAAACCATCATCAAGCAGAATAATGAGGTTGCAGTCTTGGAATTTTAAAATGAGAACGTGCTTGCCATGCCAAAAGTTGAAGTTGTTTGATCAAGTCTGCAGTCAAGAACAATAAGAGTGTGAACACATTTCAAAACAGGAATCTTCTAGAAGATGGTGGCCATTAATTGCTTATTTATTGCCCCACTCCTCTTTGTGGCATTTTTTAGGGTGAATCTTGTTTAGGGCTGAGGTGGCACAATTTGGGCCATCCAGCCAATTGTAATCTGAGCCGTCCGTTGGACTTGGCCAGCTATATAAAGGGGCATCCTCCCTCATTTGTAAATTATTAGAATAGACATTGAGTTAGACAGTAGACATAGAGTAGAGGGACAACTTAAAAGTAGCTTAATATAGATTGATAGTGTAGTTGAAGAATAAGGAAAGTTTTCCTTTGAAAACTTTTGCAAGAGATTGTTGTTTAAAACTTTCATAATAAAAGATCTTTTCGTTGATGGTGAAATTCGTCTTTGTTATGGATAGCTAGCGAGGTTTCTTCATCCCTTCTACTTCAAGTAGTGTAGAGTAGCGTGATTTCATTTTTATGCAAGTAGATGTTGGCTGTGGAATGTGGTGTTTGATCTAAGCAAGCTTCGCTTATCCATACCACTAGCGGGCTCACTGATGGTGTGTTCATCTTGTGTGGTCAACTGGAAACGTTGTGGGCCTAACTTCAATCACAGTTTGAATGATGGTATGCATCATTGTGACGGTATCTTCATGTCAAGTGGTGGTTTGAACATATTTAGTCATCTCCCCTGAAGATTGCACTGACTTCATGGAAGCTGTCCGAGGCGAGGCAAAGCGAAGTTTGGTTGAAGTTTTCTGAAGTTGAGTTCCATATCCCACACTTAGAATAGATTTAGACTCTCTAAACCCTGCACCATTTGCATTCAGTACTTTCTGGTTAGAATAGGAAACCCGTGCTTCATTGATAAATCTGTCGAATTGTGAAAACCCCTTCCTCTGCTGTTGAACAATTCCGTAAGTCCCCTTGAAATACCAGCAAATCACATTGAGCCAATTGGGACTATTCGCACTAAAGGAACCTTGGAGTTGAACGCACAAACTCTCTTGCAATCTTAGCGTGCTGGATACTTTGATCAAGAGAGAATAGGGTAGCCATTGGCGACTTTATTCTGCATTGGTGCGGTCACGAAAAACACATCAACAGGTAGGTTTCCAATGAAATTATAGTTAAAAAGGATTCATTGTAAAGCTCAAGACTACAAGTCTATTCTAAGCTCTTCTATTCTAATGATTTCTTTTTGTTCAGTTACATTTCCTTTGATGGAGGATGTGTCCTCATCAATCATGTCACATAGTACAATAAACCCAAAAAATATTTTCAATTCATGTGTCTTGCTAACCTTTAACATAACTAAACTTTATTTGTACATTTAAATCTATTAAAATATGCCTAAGGAGTGTAAATTCATCTTTTAGGAAGTATTGGTTAGGTATGGTAGCCTAATAGAAAGTTGTTGAGTGAAATGATGATATTCATCCTCTTTCCCTTCATTAGGGGTCCTTAGGGCATTATGAGCATTGCAACAATTAATTTTTCAATATACTAAATTTTCTATTTATATATTTAGGGTTAGAATGACCTCAAATCATGCACGTGCACCAAAACAAAAGAGTTAGAGCAACGTAATTAGCATTGAAATCCAAATAAAAACTTTTTTCAATAGCATAAAATTTATTTAAAATTGATAGGTTGAGTTGCAATAGGGTCCAAACATTTCAAAGGAAAAGATTATACACGAGGTAGACCTTGTATAGGATCTCAAATGGGTGAACTTGTTTTCTATGATGCACTAGATAGGTACAAGATCATGTTTTCTTTGTTGGCAAAACTGTCCATTTTAATTGCATGTAAAATAGGTTTCTTGCCAACTTTTATTGATTGGGCTCATGATAGGACATGTTTCATGATATGATTGGCTAAGGTAACATGATTCGCATAGGAAAGAGTTCCAAATATTTTAATGGAAACATGACATAGGGGTTCAAGGATTGTGCTCTAGGAATGCCAAAGTTGGTGAGCTTTAATTGATATGATGGTATAAAAAGTCCTAGAGACCCAAGAAGGATGCATTCTCAAAGAAGTTGGAGCCATAAATTTTTGACACCAAGTATGTGCAGGAACAAATTTTTGAGTATGAGTCATTTTGGAAGTCCATAGATGCTCAGACAAAGAGAAATTGGGATAGGGTTATTGGCTCAAGCTTACTACATTGGCAAAGATTAGAAATGTGGCATACTTCATGCTTAGGTTATTTAACTTGTAGGCTTTGGGGGTTGAACATGATTGTTACCAAATATAGTGAGAGAGAGTCAAGGGAGAAGACAATTTAGAGATCCAAAAGGGATAAAGGAGTGGGGAGCTAAAAAATGGAGCTTGAAGTGTGAGATGCTAAGGGAAACAAGTGTGGAGAATCTTGAAATATCAAAAAGATGAAATAAAGTGGGGATTAGGGATAAAAATTAATTGATTCTCAAAGGGAACAAAGATTTGGAATATGGGATACCTAATCTCAAGGGGTGAAGACATGAAGGAATAGGAAACTAGGATTTGGGATCCTAATTTGTTAGGAAAATGAACGTAAAAGAAACATCTCACAACATGGGAACTCAAAAATTTGAAATTGAGCTCTTGAAAATGCAAAGAAAGAGGAAACACATGAGTCCATTCGGGATTAGCAATTGGGAATATTCCCTCAGTTGGTGAGGAAAAGTAGGATAGCCAACTTTGGAAGTTAAAGGAAGCAAGGAAGTGAGACCACATGAATTTAGTGGCTCAATGAAATGGATGAAGAGGGACTTGGTAGTGTGAACCATGAAGGGCTAAGAAATATTGTTAGAAGAAAGAAAAAGTCAAAGCTTGGGGAATTAGGAGAATCTTATATGTAGTGTAGAATTAAGCACATATCTAAAGGCCTAGATTTAACAACATAGAAGAGAAGCAAGTTTTGGGGTTGGGGCTATCTCATGATAGAGTAGCTTGGAGATTAAGAGAACAAAATGACAAGTGAAAATTTGAAATATCGGTAATGAAGATATAGTGAGGCTCAGGGATTTGGAAGACTTGGTGATTGAGTACTATGTAATAAGACAATTCCTAAAAAAGTTGAAGATAGGGAAAACCTTAAGTTAAGCTTTCAAGGAACAAAGGAAAAGCATGTTGGTAGAGAAACCTTTAAATATTCACTCTTTTAAAAAAAAAAAAAAAGCATCCTCATACTTTGATTAGATTTAATATAGAATTTTGGCAATATGGGCACATGACCAAGACATGCAGGGAGCATGACGCCAAGCAAGAATTTGACAAAGGGCGTCTATTGAAGAAAATCTTTGATCATATATCAATGATCGAACAAATAGGTTCAAAGAACTATGAAGGAACAAACATAAAAGGGATTATTTGATTTCACTTAAAATTGGTGATATTGATCCAAGTCATTAAAACTCTCTAATGGATATTCAATAAGAGAAAAAAACTTAGTAATGTAATTCAATTCATGAAACATCATATTTACTCTAATTAGATGCACCTTATTGAAGTCATCTTCTATTAAGCTATTACCCTTCCTTGTTTCAATTCTTGACAAGTAATTTGTTGCAAACTCCTAAAACATCACCAACCGCCTGCATATGCAGCCATGAATGATTGGTCTTTCATCAAATACTTGAGGGGTCCATGATTACTATAAAATACAAATGGTTTCCAAAATTAGTTTTTTAATTTTATAGCACAAACACCATAGCAAGAGCTTCCCTCTTTGTTGTATTTTTTACTACAAGCTTTTTTGCTAGCAAATCTAATAAGATAGTCCTCCTTTCTTGTTGGTTGTGTCAATACAACACCAGTTGCATTTTTTGATGCATCCACATGCATATATGGAACAAAAAATTCTAATTTAGGAAGATGAGTCTAGGCACGTCTGTAGTTTTATTCATCAAGATATCAAATGATTATTGGTATTTCTCACTCAATTCAAACTTTTTCTCATTTTTCTTCTCCAATAATTCTTCAACGGTACTAGAGTCAGCTACATAATTCCTTATGAACTTCCTATGATAGATTGTATATGTTGGAGTTGATAGTCCCTGTTACCCATTTTTCACTCATTGGTTCAAAAGGGTAGAATTTGTTTTAAACTGAGGAAGATAAGGTACATTTTATTATCGTCCTCCATCGCATTCAAATGTATAAATGAAAAATCTGAAAATATTACAACTATAGACCATTTCATTCATACACATGCATGTAATAGAGAAAGTTTCACATATTTATGAAAATGTAATCTTTATTGAATGTGATGAGGTACATGTGTCTCACACAACAAGCCATGAGAATGACTTTTCCTTGATACAAATAAAGGTAAATCAATAGATGAATAAATGAAGGAAAATAAATAAGCATGTAGAAGGGATGACTAGTCATTGCTTGAATGACTGGTTGAGGTTTGTCTTGCTCTGATGTTGTCCTCGTTGCTTGTCCTTCCTAGCTTCCATGCGCTCATGTCCCTACAGCAGTCAAAGCAATGTGTTAGAGTTATACTCTAAGCAATGAAAAGTCATAACCATACATGATCATTTATATTATCCACCTATCCATGTATCAATTTATCTCCATGTGCATCAAAAGATCAATAAATGCCTTAGGTGTTTAGGAAAACCATTTGGTCAACGTACACACAAAAGTAAATGGAAGTTCCAGAAGCTAAGTGTTTTGCAGATCCTGTTTGGCCATGAATTAAGGAATACAATCCAAATATGTGCACAGGAAATTGAAGACTGAGCCAAAATATGACAACTGTGGCTGCTGAAACATAAGTCGACCTACAAAGTTGAAAGCAGGAATATAACCTACAGATGATTTATGATGTTGAGAAAGCTCTAAAGAATAATCTTTTAACAATTAATAGAAGGCATGTATCTATGCAATATTCAGAGCATAAGGTGAAATTTATGAAGAAGTAGAGGGAAAAATGCATCGAACCCTTGCATCTGCTGAATAGGTATCTGCAGGGATCAAAAAGAAGGGAGTTTTCTGTTATTTTGAGACATACCATAGCAAGAATTTTCATACTTTTCATGGCCGCTGAATATTAAAAGAAAACAACACAAAAATCTGCTAAAAGACTTTTCCAGAGCTTTTAAGTCATAATATTCATGACAGACAAATGAGACGATAACAGAAAAATAATGAGGAAGAAAAATGTCTATTGTTTCTTCATCACAGAGTTTGAGTAGATATCTTATGCTTAAAAGGATGAAAAAAAGAATGCAAAGGTGTACTCATAGTTGATTCAATCCGGCCGTATTGTGCTTATTTGTACAAAAAATCTTTTGAAAATGTCTCTGATCAGTTGCAGAATTCATCATATGATCGAAGTTGCAGTAAGAGCCCTCAAACCCTCTGGCGGCAGAAGAAGCTTCTTTGTGAAGTTTCAATATTGAATGAAATGAATTTTCATTTTCCTTGCTCTTACTTAGGGTTAAAACCCTAAATGGTCGATAGGGAAGCTTACTTTTTTATGACCATGTTTTAAAATAAAACAACGCAACTATTATATTGTGGCCTCTTTGTTCCTTAAGTGTTTACTATGGTGAAAGTAAGATTCATATTACTTTTAGCCGATACTTGAAGATGTGAAATCTTTTATTGTTGGCCTTTGTTTATATTGTAGATGATTAATGTAAGTGATGTTTATAAATTACTTACTTTAAATCATTGTATTTCTTTAAAGGCAAAAAAATAGAAACATATGCTTATATGACCAAGTCTTAGGAGAGAAAGATGGAGAGTCTTTTATGATTTGCTCAAGATTGGGAAGTTGTAAATTGTTTTCAAAACACATGCCACAAATGATGGCAGGATATTTTCAATTTGGAAACATCAGGAGGGTATCTAGGGATGTTAGAGAAGATTCAGGGGTCGAATTTGACTTCTCTCAGGCAGTTTGGATGCCTTTATGGTTAGTTGGAGTTCTTTCAGAGGTTGTTTTACTGAGTCATAGGGTGGTTAATGACTTGGGGAGACTTTTCCATGTATCTGACTTTCTTTTAGAAAGTGGAGTGTCCTATTTTGGGGGCTATTTTTCTAGATGTGACCCTAGGTGGTTGTGAGTTGTACTTATGAGTTTTGAAGCACATTTTTTTAGGAGTTCTTCTACATTAAGCATCAGAGACGTTTGGAGACCTTCAGTGCCAGAGTTTGTGTTCTTTTGCTAGTTGTAATTCATGATATTTTTAGGATTTCCTCACAGTCATTTTTTGATAATTCAGGAGCTTTTGGGACCTAATTTGGAGTTCACTTTTGTATGTTTTTTTCCTATTTTCAATTTGATGTTTCATGTTGAGATTTACTTTAATCCTACATGTTATGTCTTGAAATTGTGTCTAAAGTGAAGCTCTTATAGCTGAATAGATTATAAATTGTGAAAATTTATCTAGTTCAGGCCTAATTAGTTGTGAGGATTTTATATTTTCCTGCTAAGTTAAAGTCTGGAACTAGTTTAATACCTGTCTATAAAACATTTTATGCAATGGCTCATATACCAAAGTTGTGTTCTATGCACTTAGTATTGTCAGATTTTCATTGTTATGTGTTGTTAAAACAAGATATCATCATATTTTCGGTGTATCACCTTGAAAGGTTTTTAAGTAATCCAGTTGTTTGTTGTTTAGTTTTCTTCCTATCCCTTTTCCTTTCAAGTTTAAGTGCATTTAGATGTTTATCTGAATAGGAGCTGGCCTAGAACCCGGAGGTTTCACTTCATTCCAACAGTCCCACATAGAAGTGAATCCAATGTTTTACCAAAATTGCTGAAACTTGTGCAGTTCAGAATCGGGTGCAAATTTTGGTAACAAACAGTCCCAATATTCACCTACAACCAAAACTCCTGTCACATATGAGAGATCAAAGCAACTGATTAGCTATGCAACCAAGAGAGAAATATTGATCCACATATATTTGATATTAAACAATGAATGTGAGTATCTAGATTGTGAATAATTACAAAGTACAATAATGATTGCTTATAAAAGAAAAAGTGAAAACTCTAGATGAGGATTTGATTAGATCACATTTTTTAATCCTATGCCCAATCTAATAATAAAAACACTCTTAAATTTAGCTTAAGTGAATAAAGTAACAAAAGACCTAATAATTAATTAATGAAAAGTAGATGATTACTATATTTGGTGACTTTGGTCTAGTTTGTTAGATTAACATTGCTTGGGGAGGAAGTATTGGTTATAGAAAAAGTACTTCTGTTATGTTTTCCACCATGGTTCTAGTGCAGTGTCATGCGGATTGAGGAAATAATCCATCGTCAGAATTTATGGCAGCTACATTAGTAATATGTCAAACGGTATGGATGAGAAGAATGCCATCTGTTTTGAAAGAAAAGCAAGGAGGAACAACAAAAGTCTTTTTCACTGTCAAAGAATCATGTGTTTCATAAGAGTAAACATAATGATATGAGATACCAATTTGTAAGGAAACTGGTCAACAATTGAGAAATAAAGCTTAAATTTTGCAAATAAAAAAATAATTTGCAGATTTTTTCGCCAAAGTCTTGTCTACATAAGCAGGAATGAATTTGAACATATATCAATCTGAAGTCAAGCTTAAGTAAAGGTGCTGAAATTAAGCTTGCTGTCTACTGTCTCCAAAATGTCGCCTAAGCAGCTCCACCCATTTAAGCTTTTCAAAAATCTGTGTGAAGCATTTTATGAATACAAGTATTCTATTGAAGAAATCTTTAGATTGTTGAAGTAGTCATAGAACTATTTAGATTTTTTAAAAGGATATGGCTTCACATAAATATTCTGGAATAAATTGAATAAGTGTAGCATTTTTGTTATATATGTTATATGTAGAGTTATATATAGAGGGAAAATGATTAATAAAAAACAAACAATTACAAAAGTATTTTAGAAATTTATGTATGGATTTTTCTGTCCATGAACAACAGTGTATTTACTTGTATGAATATATTTTATTCTCGATATTTAAATTTAAAAGGATTCAGCATAATTAATAGTCTAAAAACAGAGCTTTATTAAACATAAAGCATAAACTCTTTCGAAAGTGGTACCAGGGATTCCCCTGTTTAGCAATATGGGGCAGATTGAGCCTTTCGCTCAATTCAAATGTAGATTTTGAACTATAGATTTTTTGAAGACGATAGGCATGGTTTCACCCCCTACCTTTTTGATGAATTAATTGCACATTAAATGAAATGAGATTGCAGAAAAATAAATTTAGACAATTCGACAATACACAAACACGAAACACAAATTTATAGTGGTTCATCAATTTGGCTACATCCATTTTTTAGCAGGGAAATTTTCATTAATATCTCAGTTCTGTTATACATCTACAACAGCAAGTATTTGTAATCAACAATGAATAATAATCAATTACATTATCCGCAAAAGATAAGCCTTCGAATATGAAAGTGAAGAGACACTTCAAATGGAAGGAAACACAAGGCTGACCGTTGGGCTTTAACACCCAACAATTTCCCACTTGAAGTCTAATGTCTGCTGCAAACTCAAAGATATTCCCTCGCTTCGCCCATATTATCATATTTTGACAATGCCGAGATAAGTTCTACAAGAATCAAACTTCTCCCTTGGTACCATCTTCGTTAATGCATCCTCCAGATTCAACTTTGTGTCAATTTTCTCCACTTTCAGCTTACCTTCTTCAAGTGCGTTCCGGATGAAGTGATAACGCAGCTCAATATGCTTGGTCCGATTATGAAAGGTTGAGTTCTTTGCCAATTGAATAGCGTTGTTGTTATCACAAAAGAGAGTGAAAACATTTTGTTTGAAACCCAACTTAGCCAACAGTCACTGCAACCAAATCATTTCCTTTGCACCTTCAAAGTGCAATATATGCAGCCTCGATATTGGAGAGTGCAACTGTGAAACCTAATTGATTGCTGCTCTGACAAATGTGAACAGATGACCAGTTGTAGACCTTCGTTTATCCAAGTCTCTAGCCATATCAGACTCAATATAACCACGTAGTTGTGCATCTCTACCTCCAAAACACAAAACATAATCTGAAATTCCTTTTAAATACCTTAGTATCCACTTCACTACTTCCCAATGATTCTTGCCTAGATTGCTCATAAATATGCTCACTACTCCCACTGCATGGGCAATGTCTGGATGAGTGCACACCATCACATACATAAGACTCCCAACAACTAATGAATAAGGAATACCCTTCATGTTTTCCCGATCCTGAGTTGTTTTGGGGACACATTTCAAATGACAAACGAAAGTGATTAGCAAATGGAGTGCTCATAGACTTAGCACCCTTCATGTTAAATCTATCCAACATTTTATCAATGTATTTTTCTTGTGACAATCTGATTTCCCTCTTATGTCTATCCTGATTTATGCTCATACCAAGTATCCTCTATGCTGCCCCTAAACCATTCATTGTAAACTTTTGAGCTAACTGTTGTTTCAAATTACAAATAACTCTCATGCTAGTATCGGTTACAAGCATATCATCAACATAGAGAAACAACAAAATAAATTCACCATTATTCAATATCTTATAATAAACACACGGATTAGATTCACAACGTGTGAAATGTTGCTCAGCCATGAAAGAATCAAACTTAAGATACCGGTGTCATGGGGCTTGCTTGAGTCCATACAAACTCCTTCTCAACCTGCAATATAAATCTTCTTTACCCTGTTGCTCAAAACCTTTAGGCTGATGAATATACAATTCCTCTTCTATATCGCTATGTAGAAACACAGTCTTCATATCAAGTTGTTCTAGCTCAAGATCACACACCGCTGTGAGACCCAAAACCACTCTAATGGTAGTCATCTTCACAACTGGTGAGAAGATCTCATTGAAATCAATCCCTTTTTGTTGATCATACCCGTTGACAAGCAATCTTGCCTGATACCATTTCCTACCTCCTTCCTCTTTCAATCTGTACACCCATCGATTCTTCAATGCTCTTTGATTGGATGTAAGTTTTGTTGGTGCAACGCCTCTATTAATGCAGCCCAATCCTTCACTTTGTGTAATGTTTCTTCTTTGCTATCTTTACTCTCTTCCATTTCCCACGATGAGGTTAAAATTAGTGTCTTCCGGAGGTTACTTTTAGTCGGCTATTGTTAGACATTGTGGAATGGAGTGTATTTGCTCTAGGAACAGTAGTGAGAAGAATATATATTGTGAGCTACTGTAGATATAGATATAGCTGTAGATATATTTGTATAAGAATTATTGATTCTAGATTTAATACAGAGAGCTATCCCCTGCTCAAAGTGGATGTAGCCATTTGATGAACCATGTTAAAAAACTTTGTTGTTCCCTTTTGCATGGATTTTGTATTTTATTTATATGTTTGATTATTTTTTTTGTTTGTACTATTCTTTCTTCACTCAACAATTGGTATCAGAGCCTGATGTTGAAGCTTGGTAGTGAAGCATCTTTTGGAAATCGGTGAAGAATTTCCAAAAGCATGGACAAAGCGGATAAATGGAAGATAGAGAAGTTTGTAGGGAAAAACTTCGGTTTGTGGAAGGTTTAGATGGAATCGCTGCTGATTAAGTAGGATCTCTCACTTGCATTGCTTGGAAAAACCAAGGGAAAAGGTTCAATATCAGATGAAGATTGGTAGAGAATGGATAAGAAAGCAAGGGAAACTATTTTCTTTCACTGTCCAACAATGTGATGTTCAATGTTTTAGCTAAGAAGACAACACAAGAGCTTTGGGATAAATTTTCTTCGATGTACGAGATGGCTTCGGCATCAAACAAGGTATTCATCATGAAGAAATTATATAATTTGAAAATGAGAGAAAGTGGGATCATGTCGAATCACCTCAATGAATTCAATACTTTGGTCACCCAATTGATTTCAGTGGGTATCAACTTAGATGATGAGATTAAGGCAATCTTGTTATTATGTTCTTTACTGAACAACTGGGAAGGAGTGGTGATGGAAGTTAACACTTTGGTGGCTGCCAATTTAAGTAAATTAAAATTTGATGATGTTGCAGCCACACTTCTCAGTGAAGACATAAGGAGAAAGAATCAAGAGCCCTCATCCGGTGATGCCTTGACTGCTATAAGTACTGATAATAGAGGAAGGGGTCAAGATAAAGGTAGAAATAATGACAGAGGAAGATTGAAGTCCAGGGGCAGAAATGGAGAATGTTGTCTTTGTGGCAAACAAGGTCACATAAAAAAGAACTGTTGGAACTACAAAAAGGAAAAACAAAAGGTGATCAATAACGAAGCCAACACAACATACCAAAAAGATGCAGGTGTTGTTATTTTAACCGAAGAAGAAATTACAGCTAATGCTGTCATCTGTGCATACTCTGACTTCGGTAAGGTTTTTCTTGGTAACAATGAATCTTGTGATGTTGTTGGAAAAGGGGATATTTCATTAAAACTGAAAAATGGATATACTTGGTTGTTACATGATGTTAGATATGTTCCCCAACTCAAACAAAATCTAATCTTGGCTTTATAATTGAGTTTTCAAGGTTGTGAAATTAATTTTGAATCTAATAGATGCAAAGTTAAAAAGGGGGCCTTTTTAATTGCAAGGGGCAACAAATTAGGCACCTTGTATGTAATAAAGAGTCATGTTGAAGTGGGAGTTGTTCATCCTACTTCAAATTCATCATTGTGTGAAATATGGACTGCCCATAATTTTTTTTTGGATCAATTAGATGCTGAAACCGATTCTGATATTAATGATTTTCTTAGCATGCTTGACAGTGAAAGTTTTGGGGAATAGTTAGATGATAGTGAGTGGGTTGATGCCAAAGAACCTAGGGTAGTTGAAATTGATGGTGATTCTCAATTGGGGCAGAGTGCAGGTTGTGATACTTCAAATTCTTTGAATGCCATTGGATGGGGTTTGGAAAATGCTTTGACGAAGATTGTTCCAAGGGAGAAGTTCGAGTTTTGTGGGACTTCTCTTGGCATTGTCACATTTTGATAATAAGCCTGGAGTGGGGATATCTTTGTGCAACTCTTGTAGCTCGGATTGGACTGCAAGTGGGAGATTGTTGGTAACGCTTCTATTAATGCAACCTAATCCTTCACTTTGTCTACACTTCTTTGCTATCTTTACTCTCTGCTATTTCCCACGATGAGGTTAAAATTAGTGTCTTCCAGAGGTTATTTTTAGTTGGCTATTGTTAGACATTGTAGAGTGGAGCGTATTTGCTGCAAGAACAGCAGTGAGAGGAATATATATTGTGAGTTGTTGTAGATATAGATATAGCTGCAGATATATTTGTATGAGAATTATTGATTCTGGATTTAATACAGAGAGCTATCCCCTGCTCAAAGTGGATGTAGCCATTTGATGAACCACGTTAAAAAAAATTGTTGTTCCCTTTTGGATGGATTCTGTATTTTGTTTATGTGTTTGATTATTTGCTTTTGTCTGTACTGTTCTTTCTTCACTCAACAAGTTTTACCTAATCTCAGGTATGATTGGCCATCAACGAATCCATTTCCTCTTGCATTGCATCGAGCCATTTCTCACGATGAGCATCATTGCAAGCTTCTTTTAATGTGAGTGGCTTTAATTGATTAGAAATCGATAATTGAGAATTGTCAAATTTTTCCAATCAGTGCTCTTGGGTAGACCTTCGCACTTGAGGAACCACTACCTGCAAATTACCCTATTCCTGCAAGTTATCTCCAACATTTTTCCTCTGCATAACATTTCTAGAATCACCAGTATTTCTCACCCCAATTTCTTGAGCCAAAATTGGATGTTACAAGCCAAGATTAGTGTTTTTAAAAACCATGTCATAATCAATAGAGTTATTCTAATCAAATGCCTTTGTGGGATTGTTAATTTGATGCATATCATTATAACCAAAGGCATTAAAATTAACTTTTTGCTTGGGATCTAATTCTTCTATCGACCTCTTTGCTGGCTGCAATCAATTTTGTAGTGTCATGGACTATGATAAAGGCCCACCTGAAGGAAATTGGATAACATTATTTCCCTGAGAAGGCTGCGTATTAGTGTGCAAAGGCAGGTGCATTTGAATGTGTAAAGACAATGATGAAACATCAAGATACTGTGATGGAAATTTGTAGACTTGCGTGGGATCTAGCGTAGAGTTTTCACAAGGTAGCGATGAAATGGAGATAGGCTGTGTGGGAATTTCTAGAACATGCATGGCAACATTGGGTTGCGTTAGAGTATATGCAATATCTAATGCCATAGAGAAACTTTTGGAGGGGCATGTGGGATCATATCCTCTCAGAATAGGTTGCTTTGACAATTCAAAAGGCAACAAAGAAGTAAGTTGTTGCATATGAACTAAAACAAGGGTGTGAATATGTGAAGTTTGTGTCTAGGAGTTAAACATACCTTATGCGATGACTGATTTTAACTCAATGGCACAGAAGCGTCATGCTGTTGGAAAGTAAATTAATTATTCTAAGACTGTCGGCATAGACCAGTTCCTCCACTGTCTCTAGAATCGTCCAGAGCCATCTCAACCGACTACGTGCTGAATTCTAGAGTTTTCCTCTTTTCTAGATAATTCACGAGGAATCCTGTTTGAACTACTCATAATAAATATCATAGCTAACCACCACACTACAGTTTGGATGTATTCAATGCATGTTTTATTATAAATCTAATGGAAGAGCCTGTGGATTGTAGCGCTCAGATTTTATGGAGTTGCTTTGTGTTTAGTGTTCTCCTGTATGTGTCGTCCTTAGTGTCTCTATCTTGTGTGTGTCTAACAAAGTGGTATCAGAGTTGAGGGTTTGTAGCTGTGTCTGAAATGATTGATTGCAGATCGAGGGAGTGAAGCAGAAGATCATGTAGAAATAAAAGGAGCTAATTAATGGAGAATGAAACCGCAGCTATATTTTAATTGTTGCATTCACAACACAATTATTTTGTCTTTTAAAGGTTGTTTGTCACTATTAAAGAAAGGAGAGAGCAGATCATGGCTAGAAGGTTGTAACTAAAATAGAGAGAAGCCAAAATTATTTGTCTAAAAGAGTTAATTAATATTTCTGAGTCAAAAGGAAATTTTTTGAAGACGGTAGTCAAAAAATTTTGTGCACGCTAACAAAAAGCAAAAAGTGTTTGGAGATCATGAGACTGACTTTTGCATGGAAAGGAGGTAATTGATTAATTGTTGTTATCAATATTTGAGAGCATATTGTTATCCTAGTTTGTTGTTGTATTCACCAAGTGTGTTTGTTGAGGAAGAGGTATCAAGTGAGTTTAATTTGTTTATATTTTAATGGGAGAAACTGACACAGTAAAGAAAGAGAAAACAAATAATTTTGAAGAAGAATTAATAAAGGTGAAGAAAGAAAATACAAGTTTAAAATGTGAAAAAGATCGTTTAGAAAAAGAATTGACAAAATTAAGAAAAGAAATGGGAGCAGAAAAACATAAACTTTTAAATGAAATTAGTGATTATACAGAGACAAATGAAGAGCTAGAGGATAGGTTAAAGTTTGTAGAAGAAGTACACAATTGGCAAATGAAGGAATCGTGCAAACTTGAAGAAAAGAATAAAGAGCTTGAAGAAAAGTTAAAACTATTTGATGAGATTAAGAAAAGGAGTGAAGAATTGGAACATGGAGTGAAATTGGTTGATAACTTAGAAGAAAAGATGAAGAAATTAGAAGAGAATAGTTTATACAAGGAAATCACAAAATTAAATGAAGAAAATGAAAGTTTGAAGTCAAAGAAATTGGTATGTGCTGTTTCATGTAGTACAGGGGATTTGAATTCATCATTTGATAAGTGTGTTTATGCTGAAATTGTTTGTAAAAAAGAATGTGAAGATGAACATGATAATGAGTCTAGAGATGATGATATTGTATTTGATTTTGTAAATGTTGAAAAGAATGTTGGTTTGAGAATCATGTAGAAAATAGGATTTAAAGGAAAAGGTTTGGGAAAATATGGGCAAGGAATAAGAGAGTCCATTTAGCCTATTATGAGGCCCAAGAATGTAGGCCTCAGATATGGTAAGCAAAATATAACTGATGTTCCTAGTGTTACAAGTTCATGCAAATTAAGTAAAAGAATGGAATGTTCGTATTGACATAGAGAAGGGCATAAGAAAGAGAATTGTTGGGATCTTCACCCTTGTTCTATTTGTGGTCTGAGAAATCATTGTGAAAGACATGTTGGAATAAAGATTCCATGACAGGTTGTATGCATATGGATTGTGGATGGGTCTATGGATCAAGTTGGCAGAAAATTACAGGTATGATCAAGAATTTGTTCAAGTATAAAATTTTGCATGTAAAAGGTGATGGCAATCATGACAAGTTTGAAGGCACAACAAATACTTTTGGCAAGACATCTATAGATGGCAAGTTTGCAGGAAGTTCAAGATTGAAGTTTTGAAAAACAAAGGTTTGAAAGACTGTCGTAGCAGTTGGACAAAGACAAAGGCATTGTTAGGCATGAAGATATCAAGAAAGGAAAAGAATTTGCAAAGAATAATGTTTCATTGACATAATTAATGATTGTAAATGGGTACCTAACAAGGCTATAGGACGAGACCCATCCTTTTAGATTATGGGGGGAAATTTAGCATCATTAGTATAATTAATTTATGGGGGGGTGTTGGAAAGTAAATTAATTATTCTAAGACTGTCGACACAGACTAGTTCCTCCACTCTCTCTAGAATCATCTAGAGCCATCTCAACTGACCACGTGTTGAATTCTAGAGTTTTCCTCTTTTCTAGATAATTCACGAGGAATCCTGTTTGAACTACTCATAATAAATATCACAGCTAACCACCACACTACAGTTCGGATGTATTCAATGGATGTTTGATTATAAATCTAATGGAAGAGCTTGTGGACTGCAGCACTCAAATTTCATGGAGTTGCTCTGTGTTTAGTCTTCTCTTGTCTGTGTCGTTCTCAGTGTCTCTATCTTGTGTGTGTGTCTAACATGCAATGAGGGAGCATATGAATTTGCATGGCCATATGTAGTATCTTGCAAGTCTGAATTAAATACTGACTGTGAACATTCCTCATATGCTAACACATTCGAATTAACCATTTGTTGTTGTTGAGGAAAAGATGAAACTATTTTTGGATGTTAAAATTGTGAATTTCTCCCACAACCAACACCATCAATAGACACATTTATTCACTAATGACCCTTGTGTGGGAAAATTTGGGAACACTTTTTCATTGAAGACCACATCCCTACTGCAAACTAGTTTATTTGTGACCGGATTCCACAATCTAAACCCATACTGATCTTAACCATATCTGACAAATATACACTGCTCAAATTTGAAGTCTAACTTCGTTTGCTTTTCTTTCAGAACATCAATGAAAGCTTCGTAGCCAAACACCCTCAGATGATTGTATGAAATTTGTCTTCCAACTTATCTCTCTTTCGAAGTATCAAAATCCAATTTGGAAGAGAGGGTGTGATTAATGAGATACATTGTTGTGTTAACGATTTCTATCCAAAACTCTTTTCCCAAACCTTCATTAGAGAGCATGCTTTGAGCCCTCTCTAGAATTGTGCAAGATGATCCCTTTTGAGAAAGATTTCAAGCCCCTTATTGCTCATGTGCCCAAGCCTTCTATGCTATAGTCCTGCTTTGTTGTCCACAAGTGCCATCATTGTTCCCACTTCAGTGGGACTATTTAGCACATATAATGTGCGCAATTTGCTGCCCCTTGCAATAACTAAAGCCCCTTTGGTTACCTTCCAAGAATTTAAAGAGAAAGTGATGCTACATCCTTGAGAATCAAGCTATCCTATAGAAATCAAATTTATTTTTAACTCCAGAACATGTCTTACATCACACAACAACCACTTGTTTCCATTCTTGAACCTCAACATCATGTCACCTTTGCCAACAATCACACATGCCTTGTTATCACCAAGATATACTTTGCCAAATTTTCCTTCTTGATAATTTGGAAAGGCATCCTGACATGAAGTTGCATGGAATGATGCACCAAAATCCAACACAGATGAATCTACTGTAGTTTCACCTATTGATAAAACTAGAAAACCTTCATCTTCTTCATACGTGGTGTTCACTTTGCTGTCCTTTTGATTGGCTCTGCACCTTTTTGTATGACCAACAAATTTTCCTTTTATGAACTTTTTCGCAAAACCAACAACCTCCATTTTTTCCCCTTGACATTGATTTTTTCGCTGATTTTGATCATCTTTTATGATTAATTATGCCCCTTTCTTGGTGTCTCCCTCTATTGCCAAAAATCAAGGCATCACTGGATGTGGCTCCTTGATTTTCCTTCACATATCTTCGCTAAGAAGAGTTGCATCAACGTCATCAAATTTGAGTTTTGTTTTTCCGAATACGAAGGTACTGATTGCCATCACAACTCCTTCCCAACTATTTGGAGGAGAACATAGCAGTAAGATTGCTTTGATTTCGTCATCCAAAATGATACTTACTGAAACCAATTGGCTGATAAGGGTGTTGAATTTATTCAAACAATTTGACATGATTCCACCTTCCTTCATTTTCAGATTGTATAACTTTTCCATGAGGTAAACTTTGTTTGAAGCTGAAGCCATCTCGTACATATCCGTTAATTTGTCCCACAACTCTTTCAAGGTTTTCTCTGTTGTGACGTTGAAGAGGACATTGTTGGATAATAATAAAATAATTGTAGTTCTTACTTTCTTATCTAATCTTTCTCAATCTTCATCGGACATTGCAGTTGGCCTCTTCACCTTTCCTTCTAATGCGAGTGAAAGATCACCTCTAACCAGTAAAGACTCCATCTGCACTTTCCACAATCTGAAATTCTGCCCACCAAACTTCTCTATCTTCCATTTATTTGCTTCCTCCATTTCCTAGAAATTATCACAATTCTCGAATAGCTAATTCATCAAGCTTTGATACCAATTACTGATGAATTTAAATGAAATGAGATTGCAGAAAAATAAACTCAAACAATTCAACAATACACAAAAATGAAACACGGATTTATAGTGGTTCACCAATTTGGCTACATCCACTTTTAAGTAGGGAAATTCTCATTAATATCTCAGTTGTGTTTATACATCTATAGCAGCAAGTATTTATAATCAGCAATGAATAATAATTAAATTACATTATCCACAAGGGATAAGCCTTCGAATAGGAAAGTGAAGAGACACTTCACTTGGAGGGAAAAACAAGGTTGACCATTGGGCTTAAACACCCAACATAGCTAAACCAAAAACCCTTTGTTATATTTTGAATACTTTGAACTTTGACACGAGGATTGCCAACTAGACACCTCTTAAGCAGTTTTTGGAGCTATTGGATCTGAAAGTCATCGGAATTTTGAAAGCACAGGAAACAACTATCTAGAATAATGTTGGTTTGTGGAGTTCGATGATGCTTTGGTGTTAATATTTTGGTCACTTTGGCAACTACATTTACCCCCAAAATTAATTAACGAGGGAGTGTAGGGGCAGATGGGACGATTATTTTGTGGACGTAGGCCACATTGGATGAACCATGTCAAAAATTTTGCCTCTATGATCCGTTATGTACAATTAATAATTGTGATATCTTATTGCTCCTCTTGCCAGAAAATCCCAACAAATAAACCTTACAATAGAATTATTTTAATCAAAGTTTTGGTTCATATTTTGTGATCTATAATCAAGATGAAAAATATTTGTATAGATCTTTTGCACTAGAGCGTATTACAATGAATACATTTAAATAAAACTTATCTTGTTCACTCATTCTTGAAATGTCAGTTTTAAAAAAATATTAAATCTTTGAATTTGAGTAATGTTATTTGGAATTATCAATATGTATTTCTTATTAGTATATATTAATTTTTTTTGTTGTTATTTAATTTATAACACTTATTCTTTTAATATGTTTCTTCATCTTATTCAACTCAAATGTAAAACCACCCATTTACTTTTGGGCTGTTCTACCACTATGTTATCAGCTCACTATGTGATTGGTCTATCTTTGGTCCAAGTGTCACTCATTATGTAACACCCCCGTTTGAGTCATATTATATTAGGTGATCAAGGTTCCTAGCCTTGGTTTGAATTTTATACTAATGATAACCTTATCATTGAAAGGCTAGGACTTAAACTTAGGACCACCAATTTGTTGTTGGGGTGCTCTACCATTGAACTATTGATACACTTTGTGACTGGTCCGTATTTAATCCAAGTGTAACTCATTCTCCAATAACACATGTTATTTGTTCATCTAAAATGAGATAATCATATGAAGCTCATCTCTCACATATTTTGGAATCACATTGAAATAACCTAGAATTTCTTTAAGCTTGCTATTTAGAATTAATATAAAAAAAAAAAATTTTCAGCTTCAGCTTCAGTTCCAAGCTCTATATACCATGTTAGATCTTTTTGACAATCTTATTTGAAAAACCACTCTTTACGGTTCTAATGTTTGGCTTTAGTTAAAAGGTATATATACCATGTTAGATCTTTTTGAGAGTCTTGTTTGAGCAACTAGTCTTTATGGTTGTAAGGTTTGGAGACCTTTTCCAAATGAGACTATGTGGGCTTGCTTATAATGCTTACAAGCTTTGTTCTTTTAGAAAAATTATTCATGTAAATATATAATTCGTCAATGTATTGTCCAAGTTGAATTTGGTGCCCAAGCATTCAAGATGGACATTGTTTTTAGAATTTTATTTTATTTACACACTACGAGCTTTTGCAGATAGTTTGAACTGTACTTTGAGGTATCCTCATTATGCTTACTTATCCTCTATGGAGTTCTTCAAGGAGAAAAACGTTGGTTAACTAGTATGAGTTGTCTTCTGCAAACCATTGGTATCTCTTTTGATTATATTCTACCATACAAGTTTTCTTGGAGGGCTGTCAATCTCAGAGTGGCTCAGAAAGAGATTAACAAATGCATTTGAGAGGAAATTTACAAAGGCTTAGATCCACCATACATAGATTTCTCCACCCAGACCATTGAGTCAAAACTTGGATAATTTTGTTTCTACATTTGTCTAAATATGAGATAGACATTATCTTTCTTTGAAACTATTAGTCTCATAGAGTTAGAGGTCCCTTTGGGCAAAATTCAGTCGACTCCCATCAATCGCGGATTGAGAGAAATCACCATATTCCAAGAGAGTCATGAATGCGTTAGCTTTTCTTTCAAGAGTTAGAGATTGAAAATCTTTTTATTTTTATATGTCCCTATTTATGAGATTTGTTAAAGATTTTGGTGTCTCTCTGGATACTTAGGGCAGTCTTCGGAATCTTTCTTTTGATTTAAAGAGTAGAAGTACCTGACATTATACATTAGAGAATATTGCATTTCTGAACATCATCACTTGAATAAGGGTAAACAAATGAATAATTTGCTTACATTAGAACTATCACCTCGTCCTTTATTCCAGCCAATTCTCTTAATTTCTTAAAACACGAATGTGATAATTCTTTGCAAACTAAACCTAATAAGGAACCAAACATTTGTACTAGGAAGAATAAGGCCTCAAGACTTTAAAGACATTTAGTGCAACATATTTATTCTAACAGAAATACTGATATTACGTTTTTTTTCACAATTGATTTAAGTTTAAATTTTGATATTGCCTTTTTAATTACTTAACCTTTTATATAGTGCACATATATTTTGTTTTTGGTCAAAAGCTTAAATCACGCTCATTCTTACTGTTCTAGAGTTACCTTTAATTTTATTAATAATAATTTCATTTCAATTTCAATTTCTACTTGTCTTGCTTGAGCTGAAACGGTGATTTGTTTTCTGTATAGGAATTGAACACCACCTAAAATTTCATTAGCTACAAGGGAATAATAAAGGATTGCATCATCACCACCATTGAAAAACCTCTACCCACAAGCAAATTTATTTTCTTACTATTCAGCTTCAATGTATACAACAACAGTGAGCAAGGAAGATTTCATTCAAAAATGGACAAACAACCATATATCTTTAAGCTGATGAATAATGGATTTTTTTTACATGAACGAATGTATACCATATATCTTTTAGATGTTTTATTTCATTAAGATAAAATTTAAATAAATAATGTATGATTATTTATTGTTGAAGAGTAATATTTAAATGGAATTATAACATATCATAAAATCACAACAAAATAATAAAGCATCACAATATCTCCATCGATATATATCACTTTGAAATTGATAATTTTTCTGTGACAAGTTTTCACTTTAACAGACTTTTCATTATAGTATAATACGTTCTCATATCAATAAAAAAATGTAAGCCCTTAGAGTATACTTCCCTTGTCGGTATACCATTTCTTTTAAAACTCCATCCATACTTAACACTTTCTGTCATCTCAGATATCAATAAAAAATGTAAGCCCTTAGAGTATACTTCCCTTGTCGGTATACCGTTTCTTTTAAAACTCCATCCATACTTTAACACTTTCTGTCATCTCAGAGGTAGCTTGACTCTTAGTTTCATGGTTAGTTACATCAATTTAGTAAGAAAATGTAGTTTTCCACGCAGTTTTTTATGAGTACACTCTTGAAAAGTAAAACCCGAAAATCTGAAGTTAGCGAGATGATCTAGTAAGATCTAGCGAAGTTGAAGCATGCATCAGATTGGATTTCTTAATTGTGAATGTTATCTAACCTACTCATTCTAGACATCTCTTCATCTCCTCCGACTACAAGATGAAACTGATGTAGTGTTCTCTTGCTTAAACGTTAGGGTATTTATTATAATTTTCATGGGGAAAAAGTTTCAGAAAATCCTAATCTTTTCAAATTAATATTTTGTTGGAATATATAAAAGAGCTCACTGCATAGTGCACAGAAAGAATCATTTGGCATTTGAAACTTTTAATGGCTAAATCTTTATGTGGGCCTAAATATGGCTGATGGTGCTGTCAGGCTGAACCTCAAAGTAATCCGTACTGTTGTGTACCTAACCCAACTCTCTAAACGGGGCAATGTCTATGCAGGCAACATATTGCACCATTAATTGTATTTATTAATTAATTGAAAATAAAAAGTGAATGCACTTTTTATTTTCAATTAATTAATAAATACAGTCAAATACAATCAATGGTGCAATCTGTTGCCTTTATAGACAATTCCTCTAAATAGAGCGCTTTCATATTGTCTTCATTTCACATTACAATTTAGCATATTGCCACCTTCCATTCTCTTCGTAGATAACTTATCTATTATATAAGATCATATACGTGCATCTTGCCCTTTTCTGCCCTGTAATTAGCTAGACTAGCTGTGCTGAACAAGGTCACTACCTAGAACTACCCTTCCCTGGCACTTCCACTTGCCCTAGTCCTTCCCCTTACCCTTACCCTACACCTACCCCTACTATACAGGGAAGCATTTTTCTCAAATTCTGTCTTTTTCCTTACCTTATCCTTGCTACTATAAAGTTCTAAATCGAGTTTTCAGCGTAAGGGTGACTGGTTTTAGTGATTTCTATCTGGTGCCTAAACACAGATAGAGTTATATGACAAACCAACTTAGTGATAGAGTTGAAATGTTTGACGATCGAGCCAATTTACAAATGTGCCTGTGTGGAAACATAAGATAAGTTACCCATGTGATGTGCCTTGGCAGAGTTTAATTTGGTTCAACGGGCCTAGGTGCACACCCGCTTGATCGAAGCCATAGTTTTGTGTTGGGCAGAAAAATATAATGGTTGAGCCATAAAGCGGAGAAAATATCAATGTTGCCATTTTCCTTTAAAGTAAAGCATTAAATTGCTTAGGCCAAGTGGAGGAAGTCCTATGCTAGTTTCTTATCGCCAACCTCATGGTGGTGGATGGATACACATCAAAACACAAATGCAGAAATATAAACCCATAATTTGCCCAACACGTGCTGCTGCACTACTTCCATTGTTATTACTTGCTTGAATCAATTACATCATTACATATATTCAGAATGTTACAGCATTCACATTATCACTTGATCATACAACCATTTTGATGCCTTGATCTGATACATAAGCAATTACATCTACCTCTTTTATAGAGGTCTTAAGACAATACCAAGAGATCTTTCTAGATCTTAGACCGACGTACAAATGTTTAATACCTTTCACCTTATCTTATCTCAATCCTTATCTTTCATGGTGTGGGAGAAATTCCATATCCCAACACTCCGTTTAATTTCGACCACATATTTATCATCTCAAATTTGTCTTCCAAGTCTTGTGACTCACTCAAATCCTTTTCTTGCATAATGCTTTCAAACTATCTTCAAGATCTACGGATCTCTTTCCTCGACTCTTTCCAAATCTCACCAACTCATCCGACTACTGTGGCAGTCTTTCAATATCTTTGAATCTTCAAAGCTTCAAATTGGAACTCCTCTTTTCTACAAACTTGCTATTAGTACTTGTCCATTTTTCTTGGCATCTTACAAGACCATCAAACCTTGCTTCATCACTATCATCTTTGATATATGAACATTTATACTTGAACAAGTTTCTCAACATACATGTAACCTATTGCAAACTTGATCCATAACTCCATCCACAATTGAACTGCATGCATCTTGTCATATATTCATTTTTCCAATCTCTTTTCCAACGCATCTTTTTAGAATGATTCTTAAATCCACATATTGTACATGGATGTAGATCCCAACATGTATCTTTTGTATGACCTTTCCTGTTACAATACAAAGACTGCATACAATGCATTTCTTGAACAAAATTTCTTGAACCTATATCATTTTCTTTATCTGTTACATATCTAAGTCCTTCATACTTTGTCCTCATAACTGGTTCAATCAATTCTTTCATTCTTTGCTCATGCTTACCTAATCCCTGACCTTTATAACCCATTCTCTTCATGATTTTGAAACCAACATTGCTTTCAATACAACTATCAAAATTTGTAGCTTCAAACACACTTTCATCTTCATCTGTACATTCTTCATCAAGAACAACTTCAGCAACATCACATAAACCAACTGATTTATCGACTAAACAATGCAAATCTTCAGTATCACAAACTAATGCCTTTGATTTCAAACATTCATTTTCTTCTTTCAATTTTGATATTTCCTCCTTTTATAAACAATTTTCTTCTTCTAGCCTCTTTAACTTTTATTCTAAATCTGCATTCATTTTCTTGATCTCATCAAACAACTTTAATCTTTCTTATAACTCTTCATTCTTTTCTTTAACATTAATCAATTCAATTTCGAGATCATACTTTTTATCAAAAGTCCAATTTTTTCTATGAAAACTTGGTGACTAAATTTCTGAAGTTCTTTGAGTTCTGCTTCTAAACCATATCTTTCTTTCTTTACCTTTTACCTGCTTTTCCCATTGAATCAAATAATTAAACTCACCTTATACATTTGGTTGTGATTTCGATACAACAATTTACCTTTCCTTCGACAGCTACGCGTGCTTGCGCTCTTCTTTACACAATTTCCTTCTAATCTCTTAATCTGTGATTCGTCTTTATGGCTGGTCTATGATTTGCATGCCCTTTACTCCTTTAGCAGTGGCTAACTCTAGATTTTATGGACAATATTCAAAATTCTGTGATGTCCTTTGCATACCATTCAAATAACAATTGTACCATTACTTTCATTACCAAGTGGCATACCTTCAATGATTTCCTTGGTGACTTCTTCCAATAATTTGCACAGAACTGCGGCCAATATGAGCTTCCTTTCCCTCTAGGCTGCGGCCTCTTATCTGTTCTGACATCTTTCTAACTCAGGTCGACACTGTGCATGATGGCTGCTTTGGTATTATTCTCTGTGACTGATCTCCTTTCAGCTTTGATCTTTCAGCACTTCCTTCCGGTTTTTAAAAGTCCTCTTCACTAGATATGCGATTCATATCAGCGATCTACCTCTTTTACATTGCGATCTGCCGTATAGACTGAATTACCCTTGATGATCTCCTGCTGATTTGCAGCGGACTTTAGAACCCTTCAGATTGAGATCTATCACGACTGCAAATCTCCTTCTAACAGTGGCTGTATAATCCTAGTGTTGACGGCCTCTTTTATCATTGGCTCTACATGCATCGACAACTCATTTGGCGCCTTAAAACCCCACTATCTCAAATTTCTTTCTAACACAACAACCTCCTAATTTCTGCGTTTTCTCTTTTACAGCAGCTTCAATAAAATGCAATGACACTTCGTATTTGACGGTAATAATCTCCTTCAATAACTCCAAACATCACAAATGATCAGCCTGCTCTGATCCCACGATGATGGTGGTGGATGGATACACATCAAAACACAATCCAGAAATATAAACCCATAATTTGCCGAACACGTGCTGCTGCACCTCTTCCATTGCTATTACTTGCTTGAATCAATTACATCATTATATATACTCAGAATGCTACAATATTCACATGGTCACTTGATCATACAACCATTTTGATGCCTTGATCTGATACATAAGCAATTACATCTGCCTCTTTTATAGAGGTCTTAGAACAATACAAAGAGATCTTGCTAGATCTTAAGCCGACTTACAAATGTTTAATACTTTTCATGTTATCTTATCTCAATCCTTATCTCTCATCCTTATCTACAACTTTATAGAACTTTAGATTTCATATCATTTAATATTGGTGATTTAATATTGGTGGTGTGGGAGAAATTACATATCCCAACACAACCAACTTTCTCTACATGAAGAATTAGAGATGAAAAATAAAATGGCGGAGCAACGGCTAGAGAGAAAATGATAGAGCAACGACTATGTTTAAGAAAAAGACAGACCTCCTCACTTTTGTGGCCCCCAAGGCTATGGTAGGTAGCCTCATCAATACCGTGGACCCACTGGTAATCCGACTTGGCAGCATGCAAGGCATGGGTCATACGAGATCAGGCATAAATTTGCAAAACCTAACTGGATACCATTTCGTTCTCATAGACGACTGGATAGAGGAAAGCAATTGATTTTTGACATATGTGAAGATGACAGATTCCCAATAAGAAAGGAGCAAAAGGAAGAAGCTACAAGACAATATGAAAATGATTCAGGGTTTTTGAATTGGCTTTACAAAGACAGCAAGGGAGATTTGAGATCTAGCAAGTATTCAAAGCTGTTTGATAATGGCACAGATGTTAGAAACAATCCGGAAAAGGATAAATATCCGCGAAGGGCAAATGCAAACTAGACGTATCCTTCAGCGAATGGACCAGGTCAAAAAGGGGTTCCCTTCAATCCAAAAAATTCACATAGAGCACAGTTTCAGCGATGAGAATCATATGTCCAGAGATATGAGGAGGCTGAAGGTGACCTTAATCATAAGAAGGGGGTTTACTTCCAACCTTTTGTGGAAAAATAACAGGGATCCTTGCATGCGGATCCCCCTCATAAGCGTCAACAAGAAGTTTCGAAGGAAAAGTCGGAAGACGAGAAGAAAGGATATGTTAATCAAGGGCAAGGATTTTTACCTTCAAGCAGAGATATTTATTATGGTGCTATAAATAATGCAACATCTATCCAGGGAAATAAAACTATAAAAAAGGGTTCCAAGGGTAAGAAGAAGAATGTGGTGAAGTAGAAGAAAGCACGAAAGAAAGAATGGAGATGCAAAGAGTTGCATAAGCAACAACCCGTAAAGAAAAATAAATCAGCTAGTACAGGGTGTGAGCTTCACCAAGTGGTGGAAAAGGGTCAGGTCTCAGAGCTAGAAGGGACTGTCAGCATCACATTTCCAGAACACCTATTGCAACCACAAATCAAAGATCTCAGGGAGAAAGCCCTAATCTGTAGGTTTTGGAATCATATCCCTGATTTAGACATGTTAAAGGCTTTAATCTTTGATGAGTGGGAATATTCTAGCTAGATCAGGGTAAGCGTATTTTTGTTGTTCTATTTTGCAAAAAAGTACAAAAAGATGTATACAAAGTCATGTCTTGGGTTTTTGAAGGCTCGGGCATGTGTATGCAGACTTGGGTTCCTAATTTTAAATCTGAAGATTTTGTTAATAGATTTGTTCCTTTTTGGTTTCAGATGCACACGCTACCTCTTGAGTATAGGGAATTGAACATAATAGAAATTATGGCTAATCATGGAGGAATTTTCCTTAAGCGTGATTACTCTTTCTTCAAAAATCCCTCAAAACCAATTAGGGTCTGTGCTTTGGTTGATGCCATGAAGGATCTGCCAAGTCAAATTCAGATAACGTCTAAATTTGGTAAGTGGTTTCAGAACATAGTTCTTGAAACTTCAGATAATGTTTGCACACAATGTTATATTTTAGGGCACCCTGCTACTGAATGCAAAGCTATGGATAATTTTGAAAATCAAGAATCACATGTTTGCCTACAACAAGGTAATGTATATGAAAAAATGCCTATCATCCTAACAGATAGCCAATCTGAACAAAGTACAAAGGAGGGTATCAATATAAAGAATATCCAAATCAAGCCAAGTACAATAGCTGAAAGTTCTAAGGGGAGGAGTAATGGGGGGAAGTGCAAAAGAAATCAGAAGTGTTAATTGAGACACCCTAACCAATCTTTTTCTGTAACTCTGAACTTTCGAAAGAAGAGAGATTTATTGATGTAGAAGTGTTTAGGATATTTTCCAAACTTATACTCCCCATCTTTTCCACAAATTTCTACGCAACAATTGGGTGATATACTAAGAAAGTTGATGTTTCAAGTTTCCATGATCCATCTAGCTCCTCAACCTAATGCCAAAGGCTCATTTAGTGGTGAGGAAACTCGACATAGGCATTTATTAGATCTTTCTCCTAATATGTTCCTCACTGGGCTTGAGGGGTCACAGCTTTAGATTGCAACAAATGCTAAATAGGTTGACAGTGTAGATGAACTGGAAGTTTTAGCAGAGAAAATCCTAATATCGGTTGGGTTAGAAATGTTTGATGAAATTGCAGATGAAATTGTAACAGCAGAGGAGGGCATATGAGATTATGAACCTCATAAAGGAAAAATGGAGATGGATAGTGTTGTGAACTCAGTTGATTCATCGGTTCAACCGATACTGAAGCTAATTGACAAGCTGGTGGAAATGAATGAAGTGTTGATTCAGGGGGAAGAGGAATTTGATTATTCTAAGACTCTTTCTTTATCCTAGACCTCTTCTCAACCAATTTTGAAGAAGTCACCGGGGAAAAGAGGCAGGAAGTCTAATTTGACTAAATTGAAGGAGGAGATTGGAGCAGGTGTACAAATAACTTTATATGAATCTATCTCAAACTCTGCTATAATTTTGGAGCATAATTTGGAATTAAATTTTTTCCCTTATGTAGGGTCTGATCATTATGCGATATCTCTCACCATATCAAATGTCTCTCTTCCTAAATGTAAGTCGGCCTTCAAGTTCGAGAGCATGTGGTTTAGCCATTCGTAGCTCATGACTCTTCTATGCCAGTGGTGGATAAATGTACTATATGAGAAGGGGTTGAAGATGTTTCAATTATGCAAAAAACTAATGTATGTGAAACAACAAATTATAACTTGGAACAAGCAAGTGTTTAAGAATATCTTTCAACAAAAGGATCTAGTATTCAAGGAGTTAAGTGCAATTCATGAGCTCATAATTCAAAATGGTTTAGATGGCTCATTGTATGATAAGTAGAAAAAGTTGCAGGGGGACTGGGAGGAATTATGTGCAAAAGAAGAGATATATTGGAGATAGAAGTCTCGGGAATTGTGGCTGAAAGAGGGACATCGAAATACCAAATATTTTCACACCTCTATGTAGATTAAGAGAGCAGCAAAATCAATTTTCTCTGTTCACAAGATTTCAACTGGTAATTGGCTCACAAAGGAATAATATATAAACATAGAAGGAGTTGGTTTTTTTCGTAACTTTTATCAACGCCTCAAAATAAAAGTGACCAAAATGTTACTAATGAAAAGGAGCTTCTACAAGCGATTCCTACAATCATTTGGGATGAGGATAATGATTGTTTGTTGAGGCCTTTTACATTAGAGGAACTGAAGAGAGTTGTTTTTTCTTTGCCTTCGGATAAAACTCCTGGGCTTGATGGATTCACAGCCATCTTTTTCCAAAAGAGCTGCGATGTTTTGTGTTTTGGTCTACTTTGGGCTCTTGAAGAATCAAGGAGGACTGGTACAATGCTGAAACAGTTCAATGTCACAAATATTACAATTCTGCCAAAAGTAAAGGAGCCTAAGTCTTTTGCAGAATATAGGCCAATATCATTATACAACACAATATATAAGATCTTCACTAAGGCAATATATCTTAGGTTGCAACCCCTTATCCCAATAATTATTTCTTAGGAGCAAGGAGGCTTTGTTCTGGGAAGAGAAACTTTTGAAGGGGCACTTGTAGCGCATGAAACACTTCACTCAATTTCCACTTCTAATTTTCCTTCGTTCATAGTCAAATTGGACATGATGAAGGCATATGATAGAGTAGATTGGAGTTTTCTGAACAAAGTCCTTGCTAAGTTTGGCTTCAATGCAAAATGGGGTAGATGGATACTTTCTTGTTTATCAGGGGTAAAATTTGCAGTCATCATCAATGGTTCTCCCATAGGCTTCTTTGTTGCAACACAAGGAGTTGGGCAAGGGGACCCTCTATCCCCTTTTTTGTTTATTATTATGGCAAAGGCATTAAGTAGATTCATTCTTCTCAAGAAAAATCAAGGGCTTTGGCATGGCATCAAGATACCAAATTCAGATATTTCAATGACATTCACTTTTTGCAGACGATACCATCTTGTTTTGTAAGTCAACTATCACAAAGGCCAGTCAATTCAAGGAAGTTTTAGATAAATACTCTTCAGCTTCTAGTCAGAAAATTAATGCTGCTAAATCTAAAATTGATGTTTTTAACACAAAGGATGCTATAAGGAATAATATAGTGAAAATGATGGGATTTCAACAAGCTGCTTTGCCATGTACATATCTAGGCAGTCCTTTTTTTATGGGCTCAAATAAGGCTTCCTACTAGGATAAAGTAGTTGAAAGGTTAAAAGCAAGGATCTTGATGTGGAAGGCTAGGTGGTTATCGCTGTTAGGAAGAATACTTTTAATAAAATCTGTCTTATCAGTGATCCCTAACTACTTCTTGGTACTCCTTAAAGCACCCCAATCAGTTATGTTAGAAATTGAGAAAATTATCAGAAATTTCTGTTGGAAAGGTACTATCAACGATCAGAAAAAAGTGCCACTAATTTCATTAGAAGGTATGGCAAGGGATAAGTATCAAGGAGGAATAGGCATCCATAACATCCTGAATAGGAATAAAGCTTTTGGGGCTAAGCTTGCTTGGCAAATGTATACAAAGCCAGATGCTAAGTGGTGCAAGGTAATGCAAGCTAAGTATCGAGATAGTGCAAGCTCGTAAAGAATTTTTACAATTTCAAATCCACCTAAGGGCTCGACCATGCAAATTTTTTTGGTTTCTTGTAGAAAGATCATCACCTCATATATTGCATGGGAAATTAATAATAGGGAAAGTGTGATGTTTTGGTCAGATTTGTGGAATGGGAACCCTCCATTGCAAAATGTTCCTGAACTTCAAGCTGCAATGACAACATTATCAGAGGATTGGGGTGCAAAATTTTTAGACTATGTTCAGTCAATAGATGGTTTAACAGGGAAAGTGGTTTGGAAAAGCTTTTCAGCTACTTCGCTCTTTGTTGATCAATATTCTTTAGTTCAAAGGCTATTAAATGATAGAGTGGTATTTCTTTCGGCAAAACCAGATAGGATTGTTTGGGATCCATCAAAAGAAGGCTCTTATTAAGTGAAACAAGGATATAAAGCTTTAAGCCGAAGCAGGGATCAAATGGGTTTGCTCAGAGCTTATTCATTTTGTTGGAACGACAAAATTCTACCTAAATTGGGGAGTTTTGCTTGGTTAGTGTTAAGGAAGAGGATCCTAACAAGTGATCGTTTAACAAAGTTGCAAATAGCGGATCCTTTTAAATGTCTGTTATGTGAAGAAGTGTTATAGGATGTTGATCATCTGCTCATTCATTGCAGCTTTACACAACAATGTTGGGACTTTGTTAAGAATAAATTAAATTTGTATACTCCACTACCAAATACAATTTGGGATTTGTTTCAGAGTTGGCTAGTATTATATAAATCTTCCCTTTTTGCTTGTTTATGACAAGTTGTCCCTACCTTAGCAATATGGTACATCTAGTGGGAGCGAAACATGAGCATTTTTAGGAAAATTACATCTTCAGTTAAGGCCACCAATTCAAAGATCCAAAAGGCAATCTCTGAAGTTGTTAATTCAAATGTTCAAAAATATAAAAATATTAGTTCCCTTTTCACAAGGTGGGATGACTATTCTGAAAAGTTGGAAGAACATAACATTGCCTTTTGATGGAAGCCTACACAAAAGTATCAATGTAATGGTGGATAGTGTTGATGTGATTTTCGTGATCGCACCAACACAGAATAAAGTTGCCAACGGCTACCCTATCCTCTCTTGAACAAAGTTTCATGCATGCTAAGATTGCGAGATAGATCATACATTTAACTTCATGCAATAGAATACCCCCAGTTGGCTCGATGTGATTTTGCTGGTATTTCAAGGGGACTTACACAATTGTTCGACAGCTGACAATAGATAGTGAATTAAGGGATTTCATGTAATTTGGATGATTTGGCAAGTGAGCACAAGTTTCCTAATTCTGACTAGAAATGAACTGAATTTAAAAGAGTGTAGGGCCTAAGAATTTTATGTTCTACTCTAAGGCGTGAGTCATGGCGATCAATTCTTACAGACTTCAACCGGGCCTTGCTTTGCCTCGCTTTGGACAGCTTCCACAAAACCGGTGCAATCTTCAGAGGAGTGGTGAAAGGTGTTCAAATTATAACTCAACATGCAAGCACCATCAAGACGATGCATACGAACACGTGAGTCACAATCGAAGTTAAGTTTGAAAAGTAATCCAGTTGACTACGCAGGGCGAACCCACCATCAGCGAGCCCACTAGTGGTATGGAGAACGAAGTCTTGTTCAAATCGAGTACCACATTCCACAATTACTAAGTACTTGCATGAAATGAAATCTAATTTACTTTAAGCTACTTCAAGATGCTACGTGAATTGGAAGGATGAAGAAGCCTCGACAACTACTCATAACAAAGAAGAAATCACCATCAATGAAAAATTCTTTTATTATGAAAGCATTCACGACAACTTCTTACAAAGTATTCAAAGGGAAGACTTTCCTTCCTTTTCAATCTAAGCTATACTATCAAACTATTCTACTTTCTACTCTATCAATTTCTCTCTACTCCTTCTCTGCTATCCTAACTCTAATCTAATGAGATACAAATGAGGGGGAATCCCCCTTTTATAGTTGGCCAAGTCCAACGGACGGCTCAGATTACAATCGGCTGGATGGCCCAGATTGTGCCACCTCATCCCTAAACAAGATTCACCCTAAAAACCGCCACCAAGAGGGGTGGGGTAATAAATGAGCCATTAATGTCCATCATCCTTCTAGAAGATTCCAGCTTTGAAATGCGTTCACACTGCTCTTGATCTTCTTCTTGACGTTGTTCTTCAACTTCTTCTTTGTCACTTGAGCTGGACACATACTAAGTCTCAACACTTAGCCATTTTCTTGCAACTTTTCTTCCTTTGAGGTTGAAATGTCATCTTGGATTATTTTCATCACTTAACTCATCACCACTTGGTCTCGACGTTCCTCCTGCAAAACAAGCAAGGAGAAGAGTATTAGAACATTTCATAATATAAATCCACTCTACTCACCTGGATTTTCACGTTCTGATCTCCAAGGGTTCATCGTTTTTCTTCTAACAAACTTCATCCTCAAATTCTTCATGCCTTAGCCAAATTTGTAACCCATCCTGTGTTCTGCCTGGGCGTACTTCACTCTGATATTTCATCCAACTCTAGCTCAAGCAAAATGTTTGCATCAGGAATTTGATAAAAATTATCTAGGCACCCAACTTCAAATTCATCCTCCAAGGCATTTTATCTTCACAAACATTTCTTTCCTTGCCTTAGAAAAAATTTCAAACTTTTACTTAGGAAATTCATTATTTAAGTGCCCATCAAAAATCTCCATCCTGAAGGCTTCGGCGAAGCGTGGAAGACTTTAAAATCCATTCTTCATCAGAAATCTTCAATACCCAGAACAAAATTTCCTTCAGAATGCGTCGAACTCATGGGTGTACAACGAACGGGTTCATTTGATTTTCTTGAATTTTGAACCTTAAAAAAAATACTTTCAACAAATTTATTCTTGTTCTTCACCCTTGAGCGTATTTCTTGAAATTTCTCGTTGACGTTGTGCAGCTGGCATCATCTGACTTCATCTTTGGCAATTTTGTTCATGTCTTAGGAGATTTCATCACTTCACCAGACTTAGGCATTTCTCCCAAGGAAAAACATTTTGTGCCTTAGAAAATTTTATCACTTAGCATTTTTTGAATCTTTTTCCTTAGAATTTTTTTCTTCAACTTCAATCACTTTGCCAGTGGTGAGAGAATTTTTTATTGTTTCGACTCACTTAGAAAAAATTTCTTCTTGAATGCCTTGGGCACATTTTATATTTCATGAGGGATATATTTCTTTTTAAATTCCCACGCCTAGGCAACATTCATCAACTTTACCTTGTTTAGCATCAATGCCTTGGTAACTTCCTCCTTCCTTCTCTCCACTTGGGCGCATTTTACACATAGAAGAGGATTCAACACCTTCAACGCCTAGCAAAGGGAGGACAACCTCATGAGCGCATTCAAAGGGTGGAGAAGGAAGTTTGACTCCCACGCCTTTGACTCCTTTTCACTCCTCTAAGCATTGTCCTCACATGCCCTCACTTGGGTGCATTTAAGCATGGGAGGTGGATGAAGGTTTCAACGCCTTTGCCTTGACTTTCTCGAGCTTCTTTTGTGGGCGCATTTCTTACTTGCTAGAGGATGGGCGCATTTGCTATGTGAGGAGGGATGAAACTTGTTGACCTTTTGACCTTCTTGAGAGGTGGGCGCATATGACATGGTATGAAGGATGTTTAACACTTAGGAATTTTTTTGCTATCAACCTTCCTAGAGTGGGCGCATTTTTCCATAGGAGGAGGATGAAACATCAACAAAGAATTCATTGCATGCCACTACCTTGAGCTGGGCGCATTTCACATGTGCTGGAGGATATCTTTCAGACTTAGAAATTTTTTTATGTCTCTTCAAGGCAGGCTAGGCACATTTGTAGGTGGCAAGAGGATGAAACACAACTCTTCGAAAATTTTCATGACCTCCAGCTGAGGATGGGCGCATTTTCAGGGTGGAGTAGGATGAACTTAGTCTTAGCCATTTTTTCGTTTCTTCATCCTTCTTTGGCGCATATCAAGGGTGGTGAAGGATATTCTCAGACTTAGGCGTTTTTCTCATCTTCACCAGTCAGCTCACAACTTACTATAAATAGTAAGTCTTTTAATTTTCATATCTCAGAAGCTCAGATTGATTTGAAATTTTGAACACTGGATCTTCATGGCTCCGCCAGCCTGTTCACACTGCTATCCTGAGCTGACCTGCTAAAAATAGCATGTTTTTGAAGGTAGTTTGCTATTTATAGTAACTGCTTGTTTCTGATACCTCCACAACTCCGTTTGATTTGAAATTCGAATGACGTGCTCCTCACCACGTAACCTGCCTGTTGACACTGGCGCCCGCTGTTGACTTTCTATTTTTAGCCAGTTTCTGAAATGACTTACTATAAATAGTAAGTGCTCTGTTTGTCTTCAAATTTTACCAGCGGATAGCTTGAAAGATGCTGATCGCGGTGGTATACACTGGTTTTCATAAATTTTGACTTTTTACCCCTCTTTTTGGGTCCCGAAGCTGGAAACCCTAATTTGTTATGCATGCATATCAAATGATCTCCGTTTGTTCTCGTTTATGTTGCATTGTGATCAACTCATGATTCTAAAGTGCTGGGAGGCGGCTGTCGGGATGCATCTGCTAAAAATAGTAAGTTCCTAAATGAGTGACCATCTCCGTTTGCATGTCACATCACTGCGAAGCTCTCGAAAAACCCATAAGGAATATGCAAACATGCAAAAAAAACTCTGACATGCAAACCCTAAAAATAGCCTCGGAAGGATGAACTCTGAAAGTTATCATCTCGCTTTGCATGTTATACCATCGCGAAGGTCTCTGAAAACCCAGAAGGAATATGCAGACATGCGTAGAAAAACTCTGCATCTAAACCCTGAAATCTGCTTTGGAAGCTGAACTGCTAAAAATAGCAAGTTGTCTGTTTTAGCTCAAATTTTGCCAGTGAGCAGCTTGATGTGCTCCGGATGCAGTGTGACTGTTAAAACCTCAAGAACGCTGAAGGAACGCCCTGAATTGCACACTTACTAAAAATAGTAAGTGACTGGAATCTGATGAAATTTTGCTGAGAACCTGCTGGAAGCATGCTGAAAACAACGTTAGTCTCCGTTTTCAATTTATTCACCTCGTTGGACCACAAATTGACCTTGAAAGTACAAACCCTAATTCTATGGACTTGGCCAAAATTCACGTTTAAGCTCACAGACGAGCACATCCCCCGAAAGGCAGATAGCAAAACAGAGATAGAAAGAGAGAGAGAGACAAAAACCAAAGCCAAAAGACCACAATGGAGCAAAAATTAGGGGTCCCCATCTTGAATGGGGTGATGTGTGAAAAGGTCACAACAGATAGAAGCAAAGTTAGATGGAAGGGTCCCTAAACAGAATTTTTGAAGCTTAACTTCGATGGAGCCTCAAGAGGAAAACCGGGTATTTCGGGTGCAGGCATTTGCATAAGAGATTCATTTGGGGAGGTAATAACAGTGAGTTTTTTCCATCTTCCAAAAGGTACCAATAACATTGAAGAAGCAAAAGTAGTTCTTCTAGGTTTGGAGCTAGGAATTATGAAAATCCATGTGGAAGGGGACTCCTTGGTAATTGTTAATGCTTGTAAAGAGAGGAAAATACAAAACTCGAACTTAAGGTATATTTTGTAGAAAATTTGGTCTCTGTTAGATAAATATCATAATTTTCTAATCTCACATACTTATCATGAAGGAATAGATTGGCTGATTGCTTAGAAAACATGGGTTGTGATTCATATGAGCTAGCTTTAGTAAATAATGCTAATCAAATACAAACATATCCACAACTAGCGAAAATTGCTTCGCAGGAAGCATTGGCATCAAAGATGTATTAAGTTTGTATTGCAGGAAAAGTGACCCTTTAGGCATTGCAATTAAAAAGGATTCATAGGCGTATATGGCATTAAAGGTTTTAAATTGATATAAAAAAGGGACAGTCTAAGATAAGGCAAACATGTGCTGAAAATCATGGTACACTGCTAAAGTAGAAAATTAGCAAAGTGGCGCATGGGAAAGGTGTTGTCACACGGTGATTTCAGGGGACTCAAAAGCTTGTTGCCAGTCACAATTTTTAAATCTAACTTTTGCTTGAGTGAATGCAGGTATTGGTACTTTGCACATTTCTCATCATTTGACGATAAGTTTAAAGCATGAGGTGGCATATGCAATAGACCCAGGGTAGTAAGACATTAATCCCTAGATTCTTGTATGTGGAAAAGATTTGAAGCATGTCATCCTCCTAATTGTCATCTCCAATGCCAATTTGGAAAATGTGTTTTCAATACATTTTCTCTTCAAAAATTGGCATTTCACAGGGCATAAGAGCTACTAATTAGGGTTTATGTGGTAGTAAATTGAATTGCAGGTGTCGTGGCTTTGGTGAGAAAGCGGTGGACAGGGTTGATTCATGCTGTTGTAGCAAGCTACAAGTTTCCAGCTGTAAGGAAGGGGGACCAACGACACCAAGGCTCCAGGTCACAAAGAGCCGAGAGCGAAGGGCTGCCCAAACTTACCTCAAGCTAAGTAGGTGTTTTAGGTCAAGGATAGAGAATGAAGAGTGCTTCTGTCACTTTATTGATCTGAATGTTTGGATGGGGCTAAAAAAGTCGGTTCTTGGAATCTAAACCGTACCTCAAACAACTCTTTGCTTGAGGGCGACAACATGGCGTGCTGGCATCTCTCTGGGGTGTTGGCGTTTGTATGGCCAAAAAGTGAAAAGTACAGTACAGAGTGCTAGAAAAACCTACTAATGGTCTAACTAATGAGTTTTGACATACTAAACAAAATGATAAATAACAAAATGCGAGAAATAACTATAAAGATAATGAAGGAGATGACGTAAACAAAGATGATGAAGACCAAATCACTAAGAGTCCAGTTTGCTAGCAAGCTTCGCATGTACATACCTAAACATAGCCAATAGAGGAAAAATGTTGGGCCTGTATAGGGGTTTACCTCAGTCAAACCCCCGCTTTGGTGTTTTCACCTCCATGGATAGCCAGGAAAGCCTCGAGATAGAAGATGTGATAAAGTAAATAATGGAAAGGTATACCGAACAATCACAACAACATTATGCTACGCAAATCAAGAAATAATATCACCTTCTCAATTGAGGTGCCCTCAAGCATGTAGAGGAGGATACAAGCTTGGTAAGGTCTACGCTGCTGCAACAACGAAGAAGTAGTCCCTTAGGACACCAAGTCACAACTCCAATGGTGGCAAAAGTGTAGCAAGATGCATTGAAGATGGATGGAATTGCTCAAGGAAAATGCTATGAATTGTCAAGAGAATCAAGTAGAATGCTAAAGAGATTGTAGAAGTATGAATGAGTATGAGATAGATGTATTTGAAGACCAAAATGGGAGGGAAATCCTTTTTCGGGTTCGACACAAAGGCGTTATGCTTCATCCCCAATTGGAGACGTAACGTGCTTGTGGACTCTAGAGGCAGGAATCCGTTAGGTCCATGCACCGCGCTGCGTAGATGTCCATGCACCGCGCTCACGTCCCCGACAAAAATTCCCCCACCGACACAAAATACAAGTACCAAGTGGATGTGTTGTAGATGGGTGATGTGGAATTTCTTAGTTGGGATTGATTTTCTAAGGTGGAGGGATGCAAAAGGGGTGCAAATTCGCTCCTATACATTTTGCCCCCACTTTAGCGAGCATAAGTATCAACGAATGTTTGGTAAAGTAGATTGATGAGTTTTAAGATGTATACCTGAACCATCGAGGAAGCAGACCTCAATTTGGCGAGCTCGAAAGCGTAGGGCACGCAAATAACTCTGCAGGAACTCTCTCCTAAGGAGGTTCAATCAAAGGACTCCATGGATCCTCAGAGCTACAAAGTTGAACGAAGTAGATCGAAGGCTTGTAGACCAACGATGGACAAATCTCATAGGATGCATGCGCTTCACAGGCCCTTAGACCTGCAAAGAAGGCGCCCTCAGGTACTCTCTCCTGAAGGAAGTCCGATGTGAAGGGACTCCATAGAGACGGACTGGAAAGTAGCTTTAGAGGTGCACCTGCAAAGCAACATGTTAATTTCTAGATAAAACATGTTAGAAAACAAAAAGCAGCCACACAAAAGAATAAGCAACTAGACAATCACACAGATAGTCAAAAAATTGAAGGAAGAGCTTTCAAAGGGGTCCGTCAGGAACCCTCCAAAATAAAAGGGGTCCACTTGAGGGATGCACTGTTTGAAAGTGCAAGGATGTTTTTCACAAATCGATTCATCATCAAGGGATCCTTTCAAAAGGTGTTCACTTCATGAAGGAATTCAAATGGAAGAAAATTCCCCCTCATGAGGGGAAGGTCGAGGCTTCTCTCGTAGGAAATGTTGCTCCCTCCTCGGAGGAAAGTTCTTCAAGTTATTTCTTTGCGAACCCATGGTGAAGGGAACATGTTCTACTAGGGGTCCTAACTGAGAATGTGATTTTTGAAAAATGTTTTGGAAAGATTTTCGGGAAAAAAGATTTGTTGGCCACCAAATGCATTTTTTGAAAATCAAAGTGACATTATAGGCCCCCCTTAGGATGGTGTGTGATGAACACAAGGCACGTGGCATCCTAAGGAGAGAAAAACAAGAAATGAAAAAGTGATGTTGTGGCCCGCCGAACTTAGCGAGATGTCACCATGGTAATGTTGTTGCACACGTGAGGGACAACACACGAGCAACACAACATCACAAAGCAAGCACAAAAGATAAGGGAACAACACTGTAAGAAGAGACAATAACATCACGAACAAGGGGCACAGGCGTGATCTGATAGTTCGGGGTCAGAGCTGCTCATAAATATAGATAAGTATAATAATAGTATATAGATGAACTATCATCAACCCGCTACTCTATTAGACCATGTGAAGAATGCACGAGAAAAAAAAATAAAAATAAAAAATTGGGTCAACATGGAAGAGAGGCCTAAATGCCCCCAACACTTTGCATCTTCCCCAACTGTCGAAAATCAATACACATAACAGAGGAAGAATGATGTAACAAATAGAGGAAGTTTTATGACACATAAACACTCCTGTATCCAAGCATCTACGAGGGTGACAAGGATAATCCAAGAACACATAACGCAAGCACGGGGGAATACAAACACACACACACAATCTACACTACAGATAAAGAAGAGGCGCCCCCTAGTCCTCATCAACTAAGAAGTCATCGGCTTCCCAGTTTAGATCATTATATTGGGAAGGTGGACGAGCCTGCAAGGGCGGAATATCAAGCGGGGAACCCTTTGACCTTCGGTCCGCAACAAGAGCCAATGAAGGAGACTCTTCGGGGTCTCCTCCACTCAGTTCCTATGGGGTGAAGGTCAGCGACTTCACAAAGATCGTTGAAAGGGCCAGGATCTCGCCCAAGGAATTAAACATGCACTTCATGGGAGTGGTGTGTGTTAATTTAATGGGCAAGGGAGGTGGCGATTGAAATTCACTGTTAGGCTCACCGATGGACTCGGGGGCAGTGACAAACTCTGGGGACGTTGGAGCCTCCTCCATCACAAGGACGACACATGCTAATGTAGAACCACCCTCCAAATAAGGTGAACTCCTCTTTCAACCCCCTTTACTAGCAGGGCTATTCTCCATCTTCCGCTTCGTCGGAGGGTGCGAGATCCCCATAGATGAAGAAAAAGGCGCGGAGGAGGAGAAGACCATGGCGAACACCACCAAAGTGTTTGGCATGTCCACGCTCGTAGCAAGAGCCGGAAGTAGCACCATGGTTGATGGAACTAAAGTATAGGGGATAGGAGAGGGAGATGTAGCACAAGGTGCTAGAGTAGAAAATGTCGAATCCTCCTTCCTCTACAAAGCTGCCTCCTCACTAGGCAAATCCTTTCGCCGACGCTTGCACTCACGTGCAAGGCGGTTCCTGTGACTCCGGGAGCTAGAGGCCAAAAGATGGGATGGAACAGAGGACTACTGCTTGGCCATTGGTGTGTCCATCATGACTGTTTGCGGTGGAGGGAGAGACTCCTGGACGAGAGCAGGAGGGAGAGATTGAGAAAAGGTTGGAGGAACAACAAGGGAGTCGACTCGAACGCCTTGACGGTGGGACTCTTCCCATTTATTGCCTTGGGGGCAGGAACAGTAGGAGGTCACAGAGGTTGAGAAATAGAGGACTCCCCATGGGGAACTTTCCCCTTACCATACCGAATAGGCCTAGGCACTGTGGGTAGAATAGGAAGCTCAAACGCTGGATGCTTGGGCTTTCACCGAGCAGACACCATCTGATTCTCTAGGAAGTGCCTAGGAGTGTAACTCGATGATGCTGCAACAGGGCTAGGGGGAGCGACAGGCGGGACAATAGAAGAGGAGGAAGACGAACCTCCAGCACGCTTTTCATTCTACCTTCTTTGCGCTAAGGTGGCATCACTGTCGATTTTCAAACAAACCCTATGCAAAACGACATAGGGAGGAGGGTATCTTACCTTAGGCGTTAAGCGCCCACTCTTGTACTTCACATATCTTTGGTACAAGAGGTCCATCCTAGGGGGAAGCGGATGACCGGGTATAGGAAAAAAGTGATCCAGTGAATAGCTACCACGCGCAACTGGTGGTTTATAGCCGGTGTCATGGATTACATGCACTGTACCCTCATGGATGAATTTCAGACATTTATGCACTACCGATGGAACTGCGTTCATAGCGACCAACCAGGGGATACCTAGTTTCACCTTGAAGAATTCAAACCCCTGTGATTATGTCGAAGAGTAAATTTACTCATTTAGGTCCAACTAGGACCGATAAGGTGATGCTACCAAGGGGATGTACGAAAAGCCCATTGTGTGTACAAATGGTACTCTTAGATTTGTCATACCCATCTTTGTGTAGGATGTTAATCAGCATAATCTCCTCAGTAATGACATTCACCTAACACGTGGGGTCAACAAGAACACCTGTCGCAATGTTTTCATTGATTCATGTGGGGATGTATAAGGGAGATGGCTCTCTGTTATAGCTCATTAGTAGGTTTTGTGAGGTGAAAGTTATGCTAGGAGAACTCCTCGCAAGTTGTGTGGATGGGATGGGTAGATGTAAAATGGAGGCCATCACGTATACTTGATGAAACTTTCACATAGCCACCAAAGGTTTTGCAACTAGGAAGTGACCCAACTAAGGTTTCTTCTTGCAACGCTTACGAAACCTTCCAACTACGCCACTAGGGATCATAGGTTGGGTTGCAAGGATAGGCGCCTCGCAAGACTCACACCCACAACGCTCCTAGGATATGACGAAAGGAACTTTCAGCACCACTGAACAAAACCAAAAAGGTTCACGTCAGGTTCACCAAAATCTAAGGCAGGGGGACCAACCACACCAAGGCTCTAGATCATGGAGAGCCAAGAGCGGAGGGCTTCCCTAACTTACCTCAAGCTAAGTGGGTGGTTTAGGTGAAGAATAGAGAATGAAGAGCATTCTCAAGTGCTTCTGCTACTCTATTGATCTGAACGTTTGGATGGGGCTAAACGAGTTTGTTCTTGGAACCCAAACTGTACCTTAGATAGCTCTTTGCCCGAGGACGACATCGTAGATCTAGGATGATAGTACGGTGCACTGGCGTCTCTCTGGGGTGTTGGCATCCATACAGTCAGAAAGTGAAAAGTACAGTACAGAGTGCTAGAAAAACCTATTAATAATCTAACTAACGAGTTTTGACATACTAAACAGAATGATAAATAACAGAATGTGAGAAATAACTATGGAGATAATGAAGGAGATGACGAAAACAAAGGTGACGAAGAGCAACTCATTGAGAGTCAAGTTCGCTAGCAAGCTCTGCATGTACGTACCTACACAACCAAGAGAGGAAAATATTGGGGCTGTATAGGGGTTTGCCTCAGTCAAACCCCCGCCTTGGTATTTCCACCTCCACGGATAGCCAGGAAATCCTCGAGATAGAAGATGCGATAAAGGAAATAATGGAAAGGAATACCGAACAATCACAAAAACATTATGTTATGTAAATCAAGAAATAATATCACCTTCTCAATCGAGGTTCCCTTAAGCACGTAGAGGAGGATGCAAGTTTGGTAAGGTCTACGTTGTTGCAACAACAAAGAAGCAGTCCCTCGGGACACCAAGTCACAAAACCAATGGTGGCAAAAGTGCGGCAAGATGCATTGAAGATGGATGGAATTGCTCAAGGAAAATGCTGTGAATTGTCAAGATAATCAAGTAGAATGCTAAAGAGATTGTAGAAGAATAAATTAGTATAAGATAGATGCATTTGAAGACCAAAATGGGAGGGAAAGAGCTGTTTTTGGGTCGACTGGTCGACACAGAGGCATTACGCTTCATCTCCAATGGGAGACGTGACGTCCCTACATATTCTAGAGGCAGGAATCTGTCAGGGATGGCAGTGCGCCGCACAGACGTCCGTGCACTGCATTCGCATCCCTAACAAAAATTCCCCCACCGACACAAAAGACAAGTACCAAGTGGATGCATTATAGATGGGTGATGTGGAATTTCTCAGTTGAGCTTGATTTTCTAAGATGGAGGGATACAAAAGGGGAATTTACAAATGGGGTGCAAATTCGATCCTATACACTAGCAAAGTCATTGGTTGACATTGGTTTGGAAAATGGAATATCAATTAAGGAATTACAAAGCCCCGTTTGTTGTTCATCCATGGGAGTTACCATTTTCAGGGTGGATAGAAAAAGAACACCTTCAACATCTATTTAAGGTAAACTACCTTGCTATTCTTAGTTGTGTCAAGTCAATTATAGGGGATGAAATACTGCACACAGAGTCTCAGCGACTCATTTTTCCATCCAATCTCCTTTCAATTTTCATTTCCAATGTGTTGGATTTGGTTCAAAACTTCACTTCAGTGCAATCCATAGCAGTTAAGGTGGTGAATGATGTTTATCTGGAGAATAATGCTTTGCTTAAAAGCATTCTAGCATATGATTTATGTTAGGGTGAGGGTTTTGTTTGTGGCCTTTTCCCAAGCCGCTATTTACTACATAAACAAAGGTACGTGGATGCTTATGAAGGCATGAAACTATCCTTACTCAAAGATTCTTCAAGCTACCTATATACAACACTTAATAGACATCATTTTAAGTTTGGAAGGGATGAAGTAAATAAATTCAAGAAAAAATTTCATGCCATTGCCATTATCATGACACACGACTGTCTGCAAGGTCTTCAAGTAAGTTTTGTACCACTAGTCCAAAGAGTAGCAAGGGAAAATCGACAAGTGCTAGATATAAACATAACAGTGCATTCACAAGTTGGCAAATCAAGTTCAGATAGGTGTGCAGGAGGAACAAGGCAATAATTTTGTTCAATTCCCTCGTAGGGGAAGTTAGTATCTTCATGGGTGCATTGTTTTGGTTTTAGTTGGTAGCGTATACTGAATATGGATACAAAACTAGGGTGGCACCGTATAATGTATAGGGTAATGAAAATATAGGTTGCAGTGAATGTTGTATAGGGTTACAAATTCTGGGTTTGGATGTAATTTTGTTTGGGAGTTGGGTAGAAGAAAATGCTTCCATAAAAATCTTCCAGTTTACACAAAATTAGCTAGTGTAGACTTTGCTTTCTTTGACATTTTTTTAATTATCTATTATGATTATTAACATAATATATAGACTAATAGCCTTTTGCCTCAAAAAAATTTTTTCCTCTCCATTACACCACAATCTTTTCACTACAAAATCAATTAACTCTTTATTAGAGAAAAAAAAAAACTGATTCTCTATAAAACCAATAAACATTTAGAAGAGAACACAACCAACCGAGGAACTCGGCAACATTTTACAAAACAATGGAGAAGAGAAGAGAGGGGGATAAATGTTAGAGGAGCTACAAAATCTATCTAGAAAATTTCAATTGGTAAGTTAGTGAAGAGAATGATTGAAAAAGGCTCTAACACTATATTGATAATTCATATAGAAAAAATCATCACATTTGTTAATATAAATTAATGAACAAAAGTTTTAATAACTCTGTTCAAAGACTGAGCGAACAAAAAGCTGGAAATAATAATATTGATTGTATTATTCATCTGTATAAATCATTTTGAAACAACATACATATATAAAGTCAAAACTAATCAAATTATTCTTTAGCTAAACAAACTAAAAAAAGGGAATTACAAACGCAAACTGGTTGCCTGGATAGAGAAAGCTAAAAACTCATCTAAAACTGCCTCCAAAAATATTGTACACAACTACAGTTTATTATGCAAAGAAAAATACAAGAAAACTGTCTGTTGGTCATGCACACGCATTTCTTCAATCTCCCTCTGAATGAGCAACGGGGATGAGGCCCAACTGATTTCTCAAAGAGACAAAATCTGGTTGTAGGAAGAGCTTTGGTAAAGATATAGGCAATTAAACTGCAATTCCACTGTTTCATCTTCAACCAAATCACGCATGAGATGATGTCTAATCTCAATGTGTTTCGATCTAGCATGAAACACAAGATTTTTAGTCATTGCAATTGTACTACTGTTATCATAGTAAATACTTGGTTTAAAAAATAAATCAATAATTTATGTCTTCTGGAATTCAAAATGTATTTCTAAATAAAATAGATGTAATTTTTCTAGGATTAATGTATGATATCCTATGCTTTCATAATTAGGGTAACTTTAAGGATAAAAGAAATGAAAATACCATTTAGAAAAAAGTGTGTGAAAATAATGTGAGATCCAAGGAAGTAAGCTAGAGAAGACATGTTCTTACATAATTGGGCACACAACGATTATTTATCATAGAATAACAACACACAATTAAAGAGGTAACCATTAATTATGTATTAATGGCTTTTAATTGTTTAAGGACAAACCTTCCATGTAAATAGTAATTCAAAGCAATCATATTACATTGAGGGTGGATTAGGTTAAAGGGGATGGACACGTCTAGATGTTGAACTTGTAATGAGAACTACACTTATGTAATGGAATTTCTGGATTTTAACTATGAGATAATTTTTACATCAATGTTTCATATCATACTTCATAATTCATCATCAGGATGAGTTAGAGCTAGAGAAGTCATCTTGATGATGAATCATAAAGTATGATTTGAAACGTTGATGTAAAAACATTCACAAAGTTAAAATCCAAAAATTTCATTACATTATTGATTATTATCATGTACTATGGAAACTTCATGTTTTTAATTGACACCCTTTATGGGAGGCAAATTACATCAAATTTATAAAAAACTAGAGAAGCTCAAACTTCTTTGGATCTAACTCATCTTGATGATAGATTATAGAGTATGATGCAAAACATTGATGTAAAAATGATCATACAATTAACATTTGGAAAATTTTACTAACACTATTATCATGGAGTATGGAAAATCTAGTTTTTTAAATATACTTTTCTCAATTCTTGTCATATTTGAGGACTAAATTGCTAACCATGAAGTGTTGCAAGCTTGTGTATTGAATAAAGCATCCTTTTATAATATTTTGATGATTCTAAAATTGATTGGTTGCCATTGATCCAAAACATTGTGGTAAAAATTATTACATAGTTAATATCCAACAATTTCATTATACTATTATCATGGGCTATGGAAGCTTTATTTTGTTAAATATAATTTCTTGTCTTTTTTAAGAACTAAATTGCTAACCATGAAGTTTTACAAGCTTTTTGCATTGAACAAATCCTCCTTTTATAATATTTTAATTATTCTAAACTTGATTGATTGCCATCCTCCTTTCTTTTTGAAGCTGGAGGAATTCTACGAACCTAAGCTCCATTCAATATATTTTAGTGAGATATTCTACTCTTAACATCTCAAGTGTGAGAAGAACAATATGAATGAGAAACCATGCTTCTATAACATAAACTAATGCACAAGGGTATATTCCTATATTACATTTCTCAGTGATGTGGTTGATGGATAAGAGAGAACACAAGAGTAGATTCTTCGCATGCAAATTATCCATAATAGTTTAGCTAATTATTTGATTTATATCTAGGGTAATATAATTTGATAAAGTATTGAGTGAGATTTTTCAGTGAGTATTAATCTCATAAATGATTTCACATTATCAAAGATGATGATAGACATGGTGCTAAATTGGGTCATAATTTCTTACAGAAAATTGATGGCCACCTCTTATTTTTCATCCTTGAGAGCAACCACTTTGGTTCACTTTGTAATGTAGTTTTTCATAGTCAAGATTCATTTGTGTGTATTGTTGGAGGGATGATTGATTTATGGCAAAAATGAGATTGAGCCTCCATTGATTTTAGTGGAAAGAAGCAATCAATTTTATTTAGGTGAATTACACACAAGGTTCAAATGTATAAAGTAGCATGTGATCATCATAGAACATGGTAAGCTAGAAATAGCTTACATACAATATCTTAGTAGTAATTGTCTTAGTTGAATATTGGCCTCCTATGACCTCATGAAACTCACACACTAGTTCATTTATTCATTTAGGTCGAACACACCTTAACAAGATTCCATCAACGGTCCAATTGAATAGATCCCCGTTGATGAGTCAATAGCTGAGACAAGAGACATAAGTTGACTTTATGGCTTATCAAGTTTGAATGGGATTCATCTCGTTTGGAGAAATTTTTGGATTTGAGAAATTTGGTTTTTTTAGACACTAAGAAGATTAAAAGACAACTCTTAGGCTTGGAGCACAAGGGTCATCATTTTGGGTAGAGTCTAGAGTGGATAGACTCTCTTCAAGGTGTTGGCATAAATATTAGCATCAGACAAGCTTGGTTGTTTTAAATTTTATATCCTATTTCATGATTTAGTAATTGAACTTGCTATTTTTGAATTATTTTCACACAAAGTAGATAATATCTCACTAAAGTAGATTATGATTACATGCACCTTACTATGAGATACAAGGTGTTGAAATTATTGAGGGACCTCATGAGGGTGTATGCGTGTATGATGTGGGAAAAGGGATATAGGGTATAAATGACACCCTTCCCAACATTACATTAAAGAGGAACCAAAAATGATCATACAAGACCACTTGGATACTATCCTCAATTGAAGAGCAAAAATGGTAGATTGGGGTTTTGGTCCTCTTTTGTGTTAGTGTGGGTTTGATTTGATTAATTAGGAATTGAATTAAATTTATTATGTAAATTTAATCTAGGTTGACTATGCAATTACATAAAATTGATGTGATTTTAGGAAAATAAAAAATTACAACACAAAAATTGAAGACAAAAAAGCAGAGCGTAGAGATAGAGGAACCTGACATGCAAATTGGGACCAAAATTATCTGGTCTAGGGTGGTGGCACCCTAGACTAGAGGATGTTGCTTTCCATAATTTGTGAAAATATCTCATTAGGTTACAGTCTATAGGTTCTTCCCTCTCGGACATAGCTTCACAACTTTGTCTGTTGATGAATAATTCTCCTTTCCCTAATTTGTTGAAGTAGGAGGCTCAAGAAAGATTGATATTACAATTAGGTCTTCAATCCTCTCCCAAATCCACTTCAGATCTACTGCCTACAAACAAGAGAGGAGAGAAAGGGTTATGTTGTATATGGTCTTTCCTAAGTCAAACCTCATTTTGGTGTTTCCATCTTCACAACAACTATGATGGCGTTAAAAGAGTGCTTACCCTCGACTGGGAAAAGGTAAATGGATAAAAAGAAGTGGTAAATGACAAGTGTTGCAACTTATCACTCATATATTCTTTCCTTGATGGACTAAAGTCGTGGTACTCATCTCACGCGAGGAGAATTAGATGCTTGATTGAAATTCCTACAAGTGTTAGTACTCACAAAAAAAAAAAGGAACATAAAATGTGGACATTCTTACTCATAAACTTGATGCATTTTTTATCATGAATCTTGATTGATGAAAAATGTTGCTAATTCTGCTTTTGATTGCTTGAATACTTTCTTAAGATGCACAATTGATATTCAAATTGTCTAGGTGTTTAAATGGTAAAAGAAATTGTATTTATATGCATTTATTCATTTTGCAAAATTAATTATAAAAAGTCAATAAATGAATTTATATTTTTCAAATGTAAAAATGCTGAGAATAACATTTAAAATTCAGCCAAAATAGGTTGGTCAAGGGCAGTGGCACCCTGACGAGACCTATTTTGGCACTTTTATGACTATTAAATAAGTATTTAATATTAATTCTTAATTTTATCTTAGTTTTCCACAAACAATAATAAAATTGGAAAATTATGAGCATAATTAGGTTTAGGGACATAAGGGGGAGCTAAAGCCTAGTGTGTGAAATTTTCAAGGTCGACAATTTACAATGCTACAATTTGTTTCTCTAGAAGCATGTACTTTTCCTTGTAGTAATTGAGAATGGTGCTCATGAATGTTTGCAAATGATCATCCCATGTTATATCCTTCTTGGTGAGAGTAATTGTGAAACTAATTTTTTTGTCAGAGGTGTATATTATGAAATCTTTGGGTAAATTAGGGCTGATTAGAACTAGGGATTTAGTGAGAATTATTGATGAGTCAAAAAAATCTTTTACCTTGAATATATTGTGGAAGTTAACATCCTTTTTTAGTAGTGATATGATGGTCCTTATAATCTCAAGAAAGTCAAAAATAAATATTTTAGAGAAATTGATCTTTTGGAGGAAGGATTGAAAGCTTTTTCTTTATGCAAAGGTAACAAGATTCTGTTAATGGAAAGAACATGATCTAGGTCTCTCAATAGACCATTGTTGGATATAACTTATCCTAGTTATTTTCCTTTTAGCACAATGAAAATATAGTTCCTTGGGTTAAGGAAAATGCAGAGTTGATGATATTATTGAAATACTTGTTGTAAATAAATAAAATATTTTAGGAAAGTCTAATACTTAATTGCAACCCTAAAGCACTAAAGTTACATCTCCAACAATCATGGAATGGGTATTTGGATGCCCATGTTGTTGAGAGATATTGTTGGTTTAATGTTATTATCTTAATGGAGTTAGAATATTAGTTGTAGTAGCAGAAATGAAGGAGGTGGAGCATGATGATGGTGGCTATAAATTTATTTGAATGTATTAAAATCACTTTCTTAATTTTGGTTGCCAGAGGAAAGAGTAGAGTATCTACTCTATGACAAGTGTGCCCCACTTGAGGTAGTGGTCTCATTTTAGAGTGCTAACTTTGTGAGCACATTGCCTACTAGTTTGGATAAGGTATAAGATGTTTTTGTAAATGGTTTCTATTGATGGATGCATTGGGTTTTTCTACATAATAGTTTTGGGGTGTCATAGTTTTAGGAGTCCACTTATGATTTCTCCTCAACTCTCATCTACAAATTGAAATCATTAGATAAAGGTAATATGGGTTACTATAGGTACATAAGTGTTGTCAAAATTCTATCAAATTGAAGAGAGAAGTTTCTTGTATATGTACTCTTGGATTAAAAGTTAATATATCTTGTGCTCTCTTTAATAGTGGAGTTTTTCCCCTAAAAGGTTTCTCAATGTACATTCAATGTTATTTTTATGTTATTGATTTTAATTTTATATTTCTCAATTTTCATTTGATTCGTTAATAGATGAGCACATTAAAATATACAGTTAGTTTGATGTTATTGCTATAATAGTTCACTCTATATTTCAACAAGATGTTCCTCAAATGTTTTGAGAACATTATGATATTATCTAGCTGTAATAAATATACTTGAGAATTATTTTAAAGGTTTCACTAATAAATCTATTAAATTTTGCGTTTGTATTAGCTCAAACAAAAGGCATTTTATAATAAGAAAAAGTAACCTAGGTGGTTGTAAATCTTGTATTCAATTAATCCTTTTCCCTAGCTAAACTTGCAAGTGTATTTGGAGAATCCATCCATCAAAGAATTTATGATTGCGCTAACCACCTATAAAATTTGATCCATTAGGGGATAGATAGTGGTTTTTGAGCAAATATTGTTTGAGGTCATGAAAATTCACACATAAGTGAATTTACCCTGTAAATTTTTGAAAAAGCATGAGATTGCATACCCATATATAATTCTTGATAGGGAAAATGTTTGTGGCCTCGATCATTCAGATGAGTTATTTCACATCATTAATTCAATATGACGATTAACTTGTCATTGGTTTTTGTCACATAAGACATGTAAGAAGGTTGGTTTCAATAATGTATTGTATGACATCCCACTCATATACATTGAAATCTGTCATATATCCAATCCCATATTTCTTCAAACTCTTGGCAAAGAGTGAAAAAGAAGTCTCGAATGAAATTAGGTTTCTATTTAGATGTTCTTACCTAGAAAGAGTTTTTAGTATTGAGAGTTTAGCTTTGATAGCCATGACATTTAATTTTTTTACTTGATTACGTCTATTTCGGGATCTTGTTGGAACCGAGCAACATGACCTTATTGTTGTAAAAATTCGATACCTTTTTCGTAGTTTAATTGAGAATTTAGCTTCATTCTAAATAAAAAGTGCAACACCTTTATCATTTCCAAAAATGTATCAACGAGCATAATTATTAGGAATGGAGAGCTCAACAACCATTTATTTTCTTGGATTTTGTTTGATGATTAAAGAGGTCAAGAGAAGAATCAAAATTGGTGGATATGTCACAAATATGTCACGAGCTGAAAGGAAGGCATCTGAAAACATCATGTAACATTTGCTACTAAAAAAACGAGCCACACAGATCACATGAGATAACGAGGGTTCATGAAATGGAGCTTACTATACTTGAGAGGGATAGGGAGTACAAAGAAATTTACTAGAAAGAAACGAGGAATCCATCCATGTTAGCATCAATAACTCGAAGGGAATGGTTTAGGAGAAGACATTATAAAAGAATTGTAAAGTATAATTTTATTTGAGTTCGGAAATTGAGTACCCCCTTGTATCCACCTATTGTCCTGATGATCATTTATACCTATAGATGCATTATGGGGATTTTTTTCACATAATGTTTAATTTAATTCGAGTTTAGATTGAAGTTTTCCACATTGTATTCAATTATTGTCCTAATGACCATTTATGCATGTATATAAATCATTCAAACTTGAAATAATATTTTAGGTATTTTTTTCACTTTTTTAAACAAGATAAAGTTGTTAGGAAGATTAAATAATGTCTTTAATAATATTAGTATATTGATGGGAACCCTATTACAAATCTTAGGGGTTGGGTGTGTAGACACATAAAATGTCCTCGTAATCATTTTATCCATTGCATATTTCATTTAATCATCCACATAATCATATCGCGATATTCATAAAACCATTAAATCATTTATAAGCATTCATTCATATCCTTTAATCATTTAAATCATTTATCATTTATCCATTATATCATTTATAAGTGTTCATTCATATGATTTAATCATATAAATCATTTATCATTTATTCGTTAAATCATTTAACCATTTCACAAATCATTAATTCAGTTATTTTCACTTAAACACATCCAATGCATGTTTTATACAGTCATTATATTCGTACATAATCATAAATGCATTTAATAAATCCATCAATCATTTGTCCAACTAAATCATTTGCATACGTAAGTCCATTTTAAGCATTCGTTAATTTAAAAGTACCTCTTCGTTATATCATTAAAACTATCCATTATCTATCTCTTATTTCAATTAATTTCAATTAATTGAAATATGCATTTTTCTCACCTCATTCCTTTATCCCACATTCTTCTCGAAATGTGAATCTTTCCAACTATGAAATCTATAAATGCATGCTTTCTCCTCACTTATGAGACAACAACTCCAATCTCATTCTTGTGGAAAACGATACCAATGGAGTTTGATTTCTTTTGAAGGCATTTGCTTTGATTTTGCATAAGTTTAGTTTTATGTTTTTGCATATCTTTTTAATCAAGAAAGACTCATTGATGTCATGTTGTATATCAAGATAAGATGGAATATTTAATATAATTTTAGAAAACATATGAAATACACCATGACATTCAAGGAATCAATTATAATCACCTAAAATCATAGCAATAATGTATGCTTTGATGTTCATATATATAAATTGACCTATCATTTGGTACATGATATATTATATTTAATTTTATTTTATGAAATAAATTATAATTATAATAGAACATAATTCCATTTGTGCTAGAACTCTATAGATGATATCTTGTAAATTAAGTATTATATTAAAATTAGATCATGGTTTGAGAAAATTTGTAGTATAAAAAGTATGTGTTATTTTTCAAATGCTTATTGATTTTATTGAAAACTAAGTGATTTTTTCTTTTTGTTTTTGATAAAGCATGAATAGAATAATTGAGAAGTACCAAAAGAAGCTTGCTTGTATGGGCGACAAACGAGAGTTATCAGATAATATAGAGGTATACTTTGGACCTTATTTATTAAATTCACTGAATTAATTATATCACCATTAACAAGAATTAAATGATAAAATAACCCTTTTACTATTTGGATTTATTTATGAATAAATTGTAATGAAGCTTTATGATATTTTTTATTTAATATTATTATATTCATTTAACTATTTATGAAATTATTAAGAATTATTGAATTATAATCTAATTGAATAATTTTTATATTATTTGAAAAGAATAATTTACTTTTCATTGATAAAAAATCTATTTACACAAAAAAATTCTATATCCCTCTCATTTGCTAACCAAAATCTATCTAGCATTGAAAATGAAATAAAACTAGTTGTAGCGAATTTTTGAAATTTTTTATAGATAATTTTCTCGTATTAGCACATTATCTTGACTCTCTACGTGCGGTTTATTGGATATTACTTGAATCTTGAAATAGGTCCTATCACGTTTGTTTCTCTATCTATTGTAATGTTTATATAGAATGTAGGGGTCCCCAAGTGCGCATGATCTTTATGAGGTCTACCACATGTTGCTGAAAATTATTATACATAATATTGTTTGGTTTCTACCAATATATCCTTTTGGAACTTACATCTTTTTTATCCATGGCCAAGAAGTTGGATTCATTTGAGGCTATATTTGTATGTAATATTTTGACCTTTGTGATGCTGGTAAGTATAAGTCTCTAAAACCACCATGATGTATGAGTTGTCTATTATTTATTATTTTCTATTCCATTTGGAGGTTTCCATGGTACCTAAAGCTAGGTAGCATACTCCTAGGTGCTCCTCTACTAAGTGATCCTTTCTATTAAAATTTATTCAGAATTCTTTCTTGCTAGGCACTAGATTGGCTACACATGTGGAATTCCTAAAATGAAAGATAACTTTAATTGAGAGTAAATTCTTAGGTCATGATACCTCATAGCTTACACCATTCACACCACTTCCACCACCCACCACTCCTTACACCATACATCCCTCCAATCCTCCCATCAACACATACATATATACACAATTTAACACAAGTCTCCAAGAGAGGCTCCGCACCCTCCTCAACCCCACATGAAGGAGGCTCTCAAATCCTTATTCACCACCATAAATCCCATAACACAACCAAGATTCAATCTCAAAATAAAAAACAAAGAAACCAACACAATTTCCCAACATAGCAACAAAATCTATTCAACAACTTCTTTGAAATTTAAAACAACAAACTCAATGCCAACTTCTTCTTGCAACCAAAGTCCCTTTTCCTCACATTCTTGTAGCCAATTTTCAAGAAAACCCACAACAATCTTCAAGCACCCATTTTCCCAATAGAAGAACGAAAAAGATTAGATTGCACAAGCATTTGCAGAGATAACCATACCCAAATCCCTTTGTAAAATAGAATCCCTTCCAACTCTTCAACTTCCAATATATGAAAATACCATTAAAAATTAAACTGTAATTCCTCCACAAATGAACATAGAATTATAAAAATCAAATTGCACTTTAACATTAAATTCCCCTTTTCAAAATTAAAATCAATAGTTATATTTTCAGCATTTGGACTTTGCCTCCATTTCCTAAAGAACCTGGGTTGTCCACCTACAATACTTCAATAAAAACATTAGTACATTTTGGAAATGATAATCAAAACATTAATTCTATACATTGAAGTTTTCAAACACCACAAAATAACAAAATCTATCAAATTAAGTAAAGAGATTTAACCAAACATGATAAGATCAGTTTATTTAACCAAATACACACATCTTATCACAAACAAGCAATTAAATGTCTAAACAAACAGATTAACACTTATGTACATAACTCAAAATGATAGTATCCAAGCACCAAAATATCCATATAACCCATGTCCAAACATCTCACTACAAAAATATGAATTCAACCCAAGTCTCTAGAGTAACATTAGCTATACCCTACAAAACTCAAATATTTTTGGTACTATTGTGATTCCCAAGTCTCTATCAAAATGTGTAATAGGATCTTATACACTAGGGACAAGGTCAAGATTGTCCATCACTTTTTGTTGAACATCCAAATTTATGTAATATACTTTGGACAATCTCTTTCCCTATAATAAGGAAAATCTAAATCAACTAAATTTAATATGGATTTTGATGCATAGAAGGAATGCTAATATTAACATGACTAGACACACTTCTATTATTCAGACTTGTATTCAAACCAATTAAGCCTTAAAATAATGTTTTTACTTGGATTTTTTCTATAGCATTTTTAAAGGATTGAACTATGTATTGAATTGGTAAGGAAACTGTAGTTGCCACTTGATAGGATTATAGACTAACGTAGGTACCATGAAAAAATCTAGAGTCATGAAAGAAACTAAGAGAATTGAGTTTAAAATTGATTTATGACTCATTAGAGCTTCATTAAACATGTGTATTTTTATAAATTTTTTATTAAACATAGATAGGTTCCCTATTTCAAATGCTTATGTCATCAATTGCTGGTACATATTAACTTCCTAAACATATATATTCAATAAAGAGTTCAAGTTAATAGTCTGGGTTTGAGATATAAAAAAATAGAAGTTGGAAGGAGCTTGGCTGTGTTAGGGTTTTTGTCTTTTCTACTATCTATTGCTATCCTTATGACAAACCATACCTTTGGCATAGGAAAACCTTTAAGCTTTTGTATTAAGTGTAGGTTTTTAGCTAGTCCTTTTCATAGCCTAAAATGACTTCAACCTAGCAATTCATATTGGTGTTGATAGTTTGACAGCTTTGCCCAATGATACCTCAAATTAAGTGGCCCCAAAAGTTTCTTTCAATTTTTTTATGAGGTACACACTCTTATTTTCTAGTGGACATGGTTTTACCGATCCTTGAGTTTAATAATGCATGTAAGTGGCTAGAGTATTTTACTTTGATAATGTATATTATTGGAAGAACTATCCTCAAAAGTATGCTCGAGATTGGGTTAACAAGAATGGGGCTTGCATAGGGTTTGACTTGATGTTTAGAACCTCACCATGGGGTTATATCATTTTTGCTTTGTTGAGGCCAAACATGCTAAAGCCATTCTCACAGATGGCTTTTGATATGTCCATGCATTGATATTAGTCTTTTAGCCTTAGACATGAGTTTTTTTCATCTTGGATGGGAAGATACTTCGTGTACTAGTTTGGTTCGAGTTCCTAGGATTACCCCTTGTTGGAACTTTTTAACCACTCTTATTTATTTCCTTTATAAA
>VDFB02263743.1:0-70128 GCA_007258455.2 Sequoia sempervirens
GATATTACTTGAATCTTGAAATAGGTCCTATCACGTTTGTTTCTCTATCTATTGTAATGTTTATATAGAATGTAGGGGTCCCCAAGTGCGCATGATCTAGCCTATGAGGTCTACCACATGTTGCTGAAAATTATTATACATAATATTGTTTGGTTTTTACCAATATATCCTTTTGGAACTTACATCTTTTTTATCCATGGCCAAGAAGTTGGATTCATTCAAGGCTATATTTGTATGTAATATTTTGACCTTTGTGATGCTGGTAAGTATAAGTCTCTAAAACCACCATGATGTATGAGTTGTCTATTATTTATTATTTTCTATTCCATTTGGAGGTTTCCATGGTACCTAAAGCTAGGTAGCATACTCCTAGGTGCTCCTCTACTAAGTGATCCTTTCTATTAAAATTTATTCAGAATTCTTTCTTGCTAGGCACTAGATTGGCTACACATGTGGAATTCCTAAAATGAAAGATAACTTTAATTGAGAGTAAATTCTTAGGTCATGATACCTCATAGCTTACACCATTCACACCACTTCCACCACCCACCACTCCTTACACCATACATCCCTCCAATCCTCCCATCAACACATACATATATACACAATTTAACACAAGTCTCCAAGAGAGGCTCCGCACCCTCCTCAACCCCACATGAAGGAGGCTCTCAAATCCTTATTCACCACCATAAATCCCATAACACAACCAAGATTCAATCTCAAAATAAAAAACAAAGAAACCAACACAATTTCCCAACATAGCAACAAAATCTATTCAACAACTTCTTTGAAATTTAAAACAACAAACTCAATGCCAACTTCTTCTTGCAACCAAAGTCCCTTTTCCTCACATTCTTGTAGCCAATTTTCAAGAAAACCCACAACAATCTTCAAGCACCCATTTTCCCAATAGAAGAACGAAAAAGATTAGATTGCACAAGCATTTGCAGAGATAACCATACCCAAATCCCTTTGTAAAATAGAATCCCTTCCAACTCTTCAACTTCCAATAAATGAAAAGACCATTAAAAATTAAACTGTAATTCCTCCACAAATGAACATAGAATTATAAATATCAAATTGCACTTTAACATTAAATTCCCCTTTTCAAAATTAAAATCAATAGTTATATTTTCAGCATTTGGACTTTGCCTCCATTTCCTAAAGAACCTGGGTTGTCCACCTACAATACTTCAATAAAAACATTAGTACATTTTGGAAATGATAATCAAAACATTAATTCTATACATTGAAGTTTTCAAACACCACAAAATAACAAAATCTATCAAATTAAGTAAAGAGATTTAACCAAACATGATAAGATCAGTTTATTTAACCAAATACACACATCTTATCACAAACAAGCAATTAAATGTCTAAACAAACATATTAACACTTATGTACATAACTCAAAATGATAGTATCCAAGCACCAAAATCACCATATAACCCATGTCCAAACATCTCACTACAAAAATATGAATTCAACCCAAGTCTCTAGAGTAACATTAGCTATACCCTACAAAACTCAAATATTTTTGGTACTATTGTGATTCCCAAGTCTCTATCAAAATGTGTAATAGGATCTTATACACTAGGGACAAGGTCAAGATTGTCCATCACTTTTTGTTGAACATCCAAATTTGTGTAATATACTTTGGACAATCTCTTTCCCTATAATAAGGAAAATCTAAATCAACTAAATTTAATATGGATTTTGATGCATAGAAGGAATGCTAATATTAACATGACTAGACACACTTCTATTATTCAGACTTGTATTCAAACCAATTAAGCCTTAAAATAATGTTTTTACTTGGATTTTTTCTATAGCATTTTTAAAGGATTGAACTATGTATTGAATTGGTAAGGAAACTGTAGTTGCCACTTGATAGGATTATAGACTAACGTAGGTACCATGAAAAAATCTAGAGTCATGAAAGAAACTAAGAGAATTGAGTTTAAAATTGATTTATGACTCATTAGAGCTTCATTAAACATGTGTATTTTTATAAATTTTTTATTAAACATAGATAGGTTCCCTATTTCAAATGCTTATGTCATCAATTGCTGGTACATATTAACTTCCTAAACATATATATTCAATAAAGAGTTCAAGTTAATAGTCTGGGTTTGAGATATAAAAAAATAGAAGTTGGAAGGAGCTTGGCTGTGTTAGGGTTTTTGTCTTTTCTACTATCTATTGCTATCCTTATGACAAACCATACCTTTGGCATAGGAAAACCTTTAAGCTTTTGTATTAAGTGTAGGTTTTTAGCTAGTCCTTTTCATAGCCTAAAATGACTTCAACCTAGCAATTCATATTGGTGTTGATAGTTTGACAACTTTGCCCAATGATACCTCAAATTAAGTGGCCCCAAAAGTTTCTTTCAATTTTTTTATGAGGTACACACTCTTATTTTCTAGTGGACATGGTTTTACCGATCCTTGAGTTTAATAATGCATGTAAGTGGCTAGAGTATTTTACTTTGATAATGTATATTATTGGAAGAACTATCCTCAAAAGTATGCTCGAGATTGGGTTAACAAGAATGGGGCTTGCATAGGGTTTGACTTGATGTTTAGAACCTCACCATGGGGTTATATCATTTTTGCTTTGTTGAGGCCAAACATGCTAAAGCCATTCTCACAGATGGCTTTTGATATGTCCATGCATTGATATTAGTCTTTTAGCCTTAGACATGAGTTTTTTTCATCTTGGATGGGAAGATACTTCGTGTACTAGTTTGGTTCGAGTTCCTAGGATTACCCCTTGTTGGAACTTTTTAACCACTCTTATTTATTTCCTTTATAAAGGTCATTTGTGTTGAGCTTGATATATAGAAATGTGTCTATGTTGAGATTGATTTATCGAAAGATATGAAAGAATTTGTATACATTTAGATTGGACATATTTGTCACACCTCCCATGTACTATACCTCAATCTACCTAAAACTTATTTATGGTGATAGTCCATTGAGCACACAATTAAGGATTACCCTTTGGAACACCTCTAGTAAAATCACCTCCTTAGTCTATCGAGGTTCCTTCCTTGAAAACTAATGAAAAATAGAAAATGGTTTTACATTTCAAAAGAAAGAATGCTAAAGCCCAGGCCACTATGAATCAAATAGCTACCGAATCATAGCTCGTGAATATTTTGAAACATCACCACTCAGCACACAATATTATAGCATATACCTACCTTTGAAAAGTCTTCAACCTAAAATACATGAGCACATTGATCCCACCACATTGCCAACTTAGTGCATGTGTTATTTATATATTAACTATTGCAAACCATTGGGCCTAGAGACTTAACACACATTGACTAAAAGGTCTAATAGGAGCAACATCTCGCACAACCTCATCATGAAACATAAAAGAAAATTCAAATTTTCTTTTATATTATTTTTTATTTGAATGTGTCTTGTATAAGAAAATTCTTTATGGTATTTCAAAACTTAGTTGAACCTTTGTCAAGACCTGGGATTTAAGCTTGTGATTAGTGCATAAACTCAATTTATGCCTAATAATATATGAGTAATGGTTTAAATATTAAGGTAGGGTTTCAAAATAATTCACATGTGATTGAAGATAAATAATTTTAATAATGCAATCATTATTACAGAAAAAAAAATTCACTATTAAATAAACAAATCATTCTTTGTGAAAGTATGACTGATTGTTGGACAAAAAATAAATGAAATTTATATTTTTTGAATAAAGAATATCACATATATTATTAATCACACAAATAATATGAAGATATTATTTATCTTAATTTCTATTATAAAATGATAAATATAATGTACTTAATAAAATGAGAAATAAAATAAGAAAAATAAAAAAATTGAAATCCACATGCTTTTATATTTCTAAGCCCTTGCTCACATATAGGTTGCTTTTTCTATCCCTTTATTAACACATTCAAAAATTAAATATTGTTTCTTCATCGTTTCATTGAATAAATATATTAACATAATATAAATAATAATAACCATATTTCTTCCAAAGCATAACCAAACTTTTATACTAAAATATTTTACTAACTATGTGCTTATGCGATCCAAAATATTAGGGAATGGTTGAACATGATTCTTATCTTTTCCTCTCATGAGGAAGTGGTTAAAATAGAAAATGAAAACAAAAACTTTTATTTACAAGTATTTTGACACATTATATTCCATTTCAAAAGGTTCTAGTTAGAATAATTAAAAAATATCCTAGTACATTGTTATTTCGAGGTTGTACTTATCCATTTATTTTATTTGCATTTGTTGAGATTTAGCAATTATGGGAAAGGAGATAGGTTACAAGCTGGTTGTAGGTTGCTTACTAGCGCTGTATTTTTCCTTCAAACATGTGTTTAACCACATTTCTATCCTTTCTCAATTAAAACCATATCTACAATATAGCCCACGTGATTTATTAGTAGTCTTAGTAAAATCATATGCTCTTTTTTATATTTCTATATAGTTTTTTCTTTCATCATTTTTCTTTATTTTAAATAATTATAATTTTATGTGAAATTAAAGTGAAAGAATGAGAAATGGAAGAAAATGAAGCATAAAATGTTTAGGAAATATGCTTAAATAGTATATCAATTATAGCCTCATCATATTGATTAATAACTGGTATGTTTCACCTTTAATCGACAAACATTAGGGTTTAGGGTGTTGAAAAACTCCTAAGGCCGAAATTCCAGACTAATCTTTTTGCAATTATGCTAGTTTTTCAACAAGTATTAAACAAAGCATCCACTTCATTACCATTTACTATCAACTTGATATTGATAGGTTTTTAATTAGACTTCTTTGTACTAGACACATCTCCACTTAACTTTTAGGATAATGGAGAACTTTGATCATGTGCACTAGATGAATCAAACTCTGAACATATTTCTCCTTCATGGCAATTGGCTTTAAATTCTTTCCAAAATAGTTTCTTAAAATTACTTCAATAATTGAGAGAAATATAGTTTCCAATATCCATAGAAATTAGGAGACTCACCCATTTGAGTGCATCTTTCACTAACTGGATACTCAAGTAAAAATATACTTCTAGCTACTCAAACCATTGGTCCAAATTTTATGTGTCTCCTTTGAATGGTATAATCTCATCTCTTTCTTGCCTTTCACTTAAGGTATGCTTTCAAGACTCAACTTTTTTTGGATACCTCTTATATCAAATGTATTCCCATTGACTCTCCCATCATCTTAACTTCTCCATAAGGGATTCCATTCAACATTCTCAATTAAATGAGGTAAATGAGCAATGATAATTTCTAGATTGAGGAATCTCATTTTGTTGTCAAGGCCTGACACTTACCTATTTATGCTTCTGGTTTTATCTGTTTTAATTTTATAAATATTTTTATGATGTAATGAGCTCATCAACTTTATATATGTTGTGTACCTAGAAAATCACAACAATGAATTTCACAATGAAAGAAGTAAGCTCTTGTATCATTTGATCCATAAACTACCAAGGGTATTCCTTAGGTTATAGTCATTAACTTACAAAATGGAAATAAAACTAGAATTTGATAGAAGTAAATTGATTGATTCCTCAAATAATTAACAGGGAATATATCAAATGGATAAACACTATAGAAAATAGATGCAAGACGTAATGTGGAGAAACCTCTTGTGAGTAGAAACTATATCAATTTGTGAGGTACACTCACCTATTAGTTCAAATGGTTATTATCATTGATCTTTAGTTTGAATAACTATTTAAGAGCTTGAAAATACTTTCCCAAGATCAATTACATCTCTCTATTATAAATTACTAGTCGTGAATATGAGAATAAAACACTGAAATGAAAGAAAATAGGTTTGTGTTTAGAAGGGGGGGTTCACCAATTTAATATGTAGATCTATTTCTCACTATTTCATTAGGAAATGAGATCCACACAAAGAATTAACTTATAACCCTTAGGTGAGTCAACTCAATGAGGGAATCCGCTGATTTACTTATACCTGAGGGTGGGGTTTCACCCTGAACAACACTTTTGGGAGAAAAACTAAAAATAGAAAATCAACTCAATTATGCTCACTCAAACTTGAAACAACAATTGAAAGCTCAATACTAATAGAAATTGAAAACTTTCTGCAAATCAGAGAAGGGAAAAATACTGTGTACCAGTCACCAAAAGGTAGTTTTAGGAGGCTGTTTGGGCTTTGGTTAGGGTTCTCAACCAGCTTTCGGGAGCCTCTGATGTCAATTTGTAGCTTCTATTTGATCCGGGTTGCAATTTCAAAAAGTCAAAAATTAGATCTGTAGGTGAGTTTCCGTGATTTGATGACAACTTTGATAACTTTTCCAATCTTGTACTTCAAGAGATATCCAATCCTTCTTCAACCTAAAATCTGTAACACAAACACAAGAGGGAAAAAATGTTTGTTTTTAGTGAATGGGTGTTTTCCTTGGTCAAACCCTGTTTGGGTAATTAAACTTTGAATTAAAATAATGAAATGTGAAAGGAATGATGAATGAAGAATGCTATGTTGAAACTCACCTAACCCTTGAATAAACATTTGGAAATCTGCAATATTTATCTTGATCTTGCATGAAATGGCTTCAATGGATGTGGATCTTGATGGTTGAATTGATGCTTTGAATGCTTGCTTGGTCTTTGAAACCCACATCACAATGTTAGCTCCAAAAACATGCATGATGCTTGAGATCTTGATTGCTGCAATAAGTCATTGATAAATCTACTCTTGAATACCCTTGATCATAACAATAGCTCTTGTAAAACTTGGATGAATGCTCTCTTGAAAATCTAGATATTGAATTGATAAAATAACCTTTTATTTATTGGTATATATCCTTAATTTCCCGAAAATTAAACATTACAAGTGGACACTAGAATTTGAATTTAGAGACATTAAAATACCGCCAAAAACATAATTCAAATTCAAGTTGAAAGGCCTAGGGCGGACCCATTCAGCCATGGGCAAATGGGTCCCAGGTGTCTATTCTTGGAATACACATTGGTCAAGGTAAAGTGTTATGTGTTGGCATTAATTGTTGTCAGGTTTCCCCTTCAGAAAATACAATTTATTAGGCTTGTAGATACAAAATAGGGCATATTAAGGCATAATTAACTCCAATTTAATTAAGACGGCCCAAAAAAGTGTGAAAATGTAAAGAAGTACATTTTTAAACACTACATTTAGCCCCCACTTTAGTGAGAGGATGAGCACAAGCACAAACTCACACTAAAGTACAAAAATATCTACCAAGAGGGGGTCCAAGTGTACAAATGTTAGTGATATAGGATGACAAAGATCAAGGAGGTGACCAAGCCCCCAAGATCAAGATCCCATGGAAAAGCAACATAAACACAAAGGAACACACACAAGATGTATGATATGCAATATCAAGACAAGATACGCAAGCATAAAATGTCAAATACTAAAAGAAAGAAAAACAAAAGGGGTGGATAAAGCCTCGACTGTTTGTCCAAATTGATGTGGATCAAGCCTTAGTTATTTGTCCAATAATGTTTACAAGTGAAACCCGTTGTCCACTATGCAAACCAAAATGTGCTCGCACAGGCTAGTGAAATTCGTTGTCCACTAGGTGAGCCCTCAGAAGTGGCCAATGGGAGAGTCTTATTAGGCTCCCATTGAACTAACCATACCAAAGTTATACCTCCGGATAACTTTGATAAGACACCACATAATATGAACTTCGAGCTTCATAAGGATTAGCAAGCTATGCTATGCTAAGCACTTATGAACAAACATGGCCCTACGGGAAAGCAAGGTGTGTTATGCTTGGTGTCAATGAAAAAGCTTGTAACTTCGAGCTTCACAAGGCTAGCAAGTTGCGTTATGCTAGGCACTCATGAAGAACATGCAAATAGGATATTCAAAGGGTTTTTTCTTAGTTCATGTAAAATCACCTATTAGGGAACATTGTGCCTAATGTCTCAAAGAGAGGACTAGTTGAGGATAGAAGAATCAAAACTTAGGGAATGCAATTCGTAGCATTACCACTAACAGGAATGCCATATGCTCAGAAAGGTCGCAATTTTGGAGGACATCAAACCAAATGACACCACCAAGAAGAAGACACATCACATGAAATAAGAAGACCGCACTATGAAACATAAGTTATAGTAAAAAATGATAATGCCAATGTATGCCCCCACTTTAAAGAAATTACTAAACACCATGCTGTGAGTAATTACTTTAAAGTGCTAGCAAAAGATCAATGTTAACAATAAAGAGGAAATGAGAGCTTAATTGGAAAGCCCTATGCAAAGAATATGTTTCCAAATGAAGCTATTTCATGAAAAGTGTCTGCCTCCAAATAAAATCCCAAACATATAAGGGATCCACGGATTTGGGGTCCGCGTATGTGTTTTCTATAGTGTTATTATAGAGCTTGAAAATTTCATCATTACCCAAATACTCGTAGAATTAGAGGAATGACACATAAATAATGAAAATAGAGAAAAGCTTTTGGGTCAACACGGAAGAGACCTAAATGTCTCGACACCTTGTGTCATCCCCAAAACGAAAACACAAGACAAAAGAAAAAGATAAAGGTTTACAACATATAGAAGAATGTAGGTACAAATAGAGGAATGAACATAAAGATATGCAAAACAAAACAATACGAGGGATTACATTATGCATATGCGATCACACAAAAAGAACATGAAAAGAAGACAAATAAAATACTAGTAGGGCACATGTGAGTCTTGAACCTATTAGCAGGTCATCCTCATCCCAATCTTGTTCGTCATATATACTGAAGGTGGACAACTAGCCAAAGGGATAATGACACGTGTTGTACTAGTAACATCACCGGGTTTAATACATGGTGAGTCACTCTTTTTAGGAGGATCATCATGATTGATATATTTAAGCTTATGGAATAGGCAAACAATAAATTCTGCTCATTATACATTTCCTCATCAATCTTCGCAGTCTCAAATCATCATCATTCAAGTTAACCACAACATAAGGCCTTATCATAATATCCATGGAAGGTAGTTGTTCTTGTTGTGGTCGAGAGAGTATTTTCTTGTTGCGGCGATGGTGAAGAGTCAACATGCATTGCTTGAATTGTTGTTTGATTTTGATTTGTTGATTTATGTTTTTGTTGTATCAAACAAGCAATAGCAGGACATCTACACCTACACACTCTAACATTTCAGTTTTCTTTTTGTTCGGTTTTCAAGTTGTGATTGTGTGGTAGCGGGTTTATCAACCTTAGGTTTCTTTTCTTCTTGTAAGGGAGGAATGGAAGGAACCATGGAAGGTCATTCAACCATTTTCTCTTTAACTTTGTAAACTTGTTTGATTTTAGGAGGCACAACGAGACTTGTACGGTTATCTAGTGGTCTCTGATAGGAAATAGGTGAAGGCTTTGCTAAAGTTTGGTCTTGGTTACTTAGAAGGGATTTCGGTTCAATTATGGTTTCATCAAGGATGGGAGGCTCAATCGTGCATTGGGGCATATTACTAAGGGATAACTCTATTACACGCTTTACCTTAAACTTTTGATAAGATTTGAAAAAGAATTCCAGACGAGGCCTAATAGGTTCCATAGGTTTGGGCCAAAAGAAATCCAGTGAGAAATTCCAAGGGGAAGATACAGGATTAAAGCCACTATGTTGCACAATAAAGATTTCTTTGCCAAATGGAAACTTTAAAAATTTATGCACTACTGACAGGACGAATTCCATGGAGTGAAGCCATGGGTAGTCTAACTTCACATGAAATTGGTCCAACATCGAGATGGAGAATAAAACATTCAATATTTTCGGTCCAAGAGTTATTGAACCTATCATAGGGATAGTAAAACCATTATGGGTTTTGATCCATGCTTTTGATGGTTCATAGGTATCTTGATAAAGTTCATGCACAAACAAGAATGATTTAGTGATCACATTCTCTACGCTAATGGGATCAATTAATATCCCATTAGTAGGCTTGTCATTGATTCTTCTAGCAATTTAAATAGGACCAACATGTGCATGTTTAAGTATGGCATTTTGTCAGAAAGCAATATCAAGGGACATATTGGTTAGGCCCTTACGAGGTTGAAATTCAATGATTCCAATCATATGATCGATAGGATTTTTCTCATTATTGTTCAAGTTGTCATTATTCATGTCAACATTCATCACATCATTCTTGTTTTCACTAGCTTTGACAAAGGAGATGTTATGATTTGGCATAGGATTGGTAAAAGATTTGCAAATTTTTGTTAGGAGGGGCTACAAACTTATTACCTTGATCATTAACACTGCCAATTTGAATATGATTAGAATCAATGAAGTCTTGCACAATATGTTTAAGATGCTTACAATGTTCTGTATCATGTCCATTTTTTTGGTGATAATGGAAAAAATAATTTTTTCTATAGTTTAGAGGTAAAGGCTTAGTAGGATTAGGAGCTCTAACAGGAGGTAAGGAAATTAAGTTCTTGTTTAAGAGCTGCAAGATGATGGAATGAAAAGAATCAGGCAGAGGGGTAAATTTTTTATTCCAAGCTCCCAAAATGTATATGGATTTATCGTTTTTATAGTAGCCAATTGAGTGTTAATATGTTTAGTTGGTTGAGGAGCATTGAGTTTTATAAAGCCCTTATTTTGTTTCTTGAATGATTGGTAGTTGCTTTGAGGCGTGGATTTAGATTTTTTAGCACGGTTAGAGGAAGTTTTCACTTCACAACTACTAACCAAATTTTGGTAATCACGAAGGGTTGTACACAATTATGTGAAGGAGGGAAATTTCATCATCCCAATCTTATCTTGAAGCTTCTTTTGCAAATTGTAAATGAATATTCATTGAAGACCAAGATCGAGAATCCTAATGTTGATTTGTGCGTAAAGCAATTGATAATGGGCGATAAAGTCAGTGACGTTTTCATGATTCTTTTGCTTACATTTCATTAAATATGCTAAGTTCATTTTAGGGTCCATGTTTGGAAATGATTAAGGCATCAACAAGTTCATTAAATTAACTTTTTGAATTATTTGGTAAGGAACAAAACCATTCCAAGGCAGTGTCTTTCAAGGATCTATGGAAGAGTTTAGCCAAGAGTTTATCCTCAAAAATGTTGAAAGTCACTACATAAGGTTGTATATGTGAAAACATGGCTAACAGGATTTCCTTTCCCACCATATTTCTCAAATCTAGAAATCTCTATACCTTGTGGAATTTGTATTGTAAGTATCTCCAAGGATAAGGGGTTTCTTTTGACATATTGTGAAGGTTGGCCATTTTGATTTTGATTCAATGTAGCAATTTGTTGTTGGAGGGATGAAACAATTTGTAAGAGTTGGTTAAGGATGGGATTATTGTTTGTGTTTTGAGATGGAGGTGAATATGGTGGTGTATATGTATTCGAAGGGCAATTGAATTGTAAGTTTATGAGGGGAGTTGGGTTAGGAGATATGAGATTTGAATGCACAAAGCTAAAGGGATTCCTAGTGGAAACTCCTAAGGCAGTAGTGACATTGCTAGTAGGTTGTATGGTTGTAGTAATAGTTGGATTATTGTATGTTGGAATAGATGTCATGGTTGTGGAAGGAGGAATTGGACTTCCAACTTGACTTTGGGTATACCACAAAGCTTGAGCACAACTAGTCATTGTAGGGACATGTTTATCAATGATGTGGGATATGCTATGCATAAATTCTATTCCTTGTTCATTATGAATCATTCTTCTTGTGTTATCTATGACAATAATCATACTCTCGGCAATGTATTTTGAACTCACAAAAGTTTTGCAATTTGTCAAATTATTCATCCATTCTTCTAAGGTTCTCTTGAGGGACATTAGCAACCATTGATTCAACATTAGTCACATTAGTTGTTGGTAAGGAGGTCATATGAAATAAAGTATCAAGGGTATGGTCCATGGTGGGTTGACTAGTGTCTACACTATGAGTGAAAGAGTTGGAAAACCCAACATCCACGGTGAGTGATGTATCACGAGATGACATAAGTCTCAAACTTGGTTTCACGATAGTATTTGTAATAGGACAACAGGTTGTGAAGCTCATAAAATTTTCACGAACCGTAAGTTGCACCCAAAATGGATAATAGGAAAAATACAATCAGAAACCCTAGAATAGGAAGTGTAATACAAGTATGTAAAAAGGGATAGCAATTTCTAGATTTCAAACAAGTTAATGTTCTGATTATACTATGCAAAAATTTGGGAAATAATGTCTTTTAATTCCAATTTTGATTTCGAAGTGCACTTGAATTGATAAAATAACCTTAATATAAATGATTGTAGAAAACATAGATTTGTGGAAACTGAATACAGAAACAAAGAATGCAAAAAGACGGTTTTTATTGCTTAGAAATTTAGAATGAAGCCTGATTAGGGATTCATTCACCCATGGGTGAATGGGTCTTGTGTGTGGGTTTTGAAAAATTAAATTACAGATTTTTTAGTTGATACTTATGTTTTCAAATTTTGGTTGCAAACAAGTAGTTACAGTTTCAAATTTCTGGAAAATTAGATCTACATGCAAGTGTAAAATGATGCTCAAAGACACGGAAAAAGACCCAAATTGAAATACAAATTTGATTCAATTTTTTGATTTAAGTTGCTAATCATGCAATGTTATGTAAATATTCTACAAAATGAATGATTTTTTTTTTTTTTAGATTTTAATGAATGGAAAAATGCAAACCTAAAACCCTAAAAGAGATGCAAAGTAATGCAAGTTAACAACCCTAAATAAAATGCAAATCAATACAGTATAATGTAAAGTAATACAAATCTAAGATATAGGGTTTAAATGGACTCCAAAATTTACAACTTTGATGTACAAAGATGGGTTCACCAAAATGAAATGAGAGGAAATAGGTTTGTGTTTAGAAGGGTGTTTATCGATTTAAAATGTAGACCTATTTCTCACTATTTCATTAGGAAATGAGATCCACACAAATAATTCACTTACAACCCTTAGGTGAGTCAACTCAATGAGGGAATGTAGTGATATCTTTATGCTTGAGCATGCTGGGTGAAAATTATGTAATCAACTTTTCGATAGATTACACAACTAAGACTTCAGCCACAGCTATGTGAGATATAAATCTCTCCTCTCAGAAAGGGGAGGCGCCCTTCTTACTGCTGACAGAAGCGATAGTAAAACAAACAAGTAATTACAAAATGTACACAATACTTACGAAGTGGGTGGGGTGTGTTACATTCATCCTTCTCTCTTTTTTCAGAGAAGATGTTTACAATGCTTCACTGTTGGAAGTTCTTAATTCTTAATAACTTTAAACGATCAACTAGCAGTAATACTGATACCTCTATCTTGTCAAAGCAAAGCGTAGAGATACCAGAAGTAATCAACAATAAACAAATAAAGTAAAAGGGAAAGCTCACAAGGCACAAAGTCGTTCCGTAGCTTTTTCAATGGTGGATCTGTGAAAAGAGTGTCGTTTGTCACGTTAGAAGCACAAAGTCTTCTTAGACGCAGCAATTCCTCGAACAACATGAACAATTACAAGCACAAATTCTTGTAGATCATCCAACCAAATTATCAGAGAGCATGAACAATTACAAGCACAAAGTCTTGTAGATCATTCAACCAAATTATCAGCAAAACACAAATGAAAATCTAAATAATGGATGTAACACAAAGTTTACATAAATTACTTAGAGTCCTTCAGATTCCATCAGCTAATCACCACCAAATGAGATCAATTCATAAAAGTATCGAATCCAACACAAAGTCTGGTTTGCAATCCTCTTCTTTATTGATCAAATTTCATTCACAAAGTATGAACGCAAAGTTTCACAATTTTGCTTCAAAAAGGGAATCACTTCGTTGCAAAATACTAAAGGATAAATTTACAATAGAAATCCCTCACATTATATAGAAAGAGCGATGAGAAAAATTAGAAATCTAATTGAGGAAATCAAGGAAAGTTAGGTGAGTGATTTTAGGAGATCTCACCTAACTTTGACCAAAGTCAAAGTGTAATTTGTTTTCAAAAGATTACATCTTCGAGCTTGATGTAATTTCAATTTACAAAAAGACATTTAAGATGTCAGGAAATATTTACAAGATCAATAAAGGGATGCACCGAAAATGTCTAACACTGGAGATCAGGAAGCTTCTTCATGTTTCCTTGCTTTGGGTGCGGAAGTCTTCATATTTCTTCCTGGTCTCTTGCACGAACTTCTCATCTGGACCAACGGTGTAATCCACAATGGTGTGAATTCTCGTGATCGATCTCATGGCAGATGAGTGAACCTTCTTGTACTTGTCAAGATGCGTTTTCAGGTTATCCAATGTGAGCCTTGTATCATAAATGACGTTCAGTGAGGCTTTAGAAAAGTCTGAACTGTCAATCATCTTCATGATGGCTTCTTTGAAGATCTGAGATATTTGTGTGGCCGGTAGGAAGATACGATTCTCTTCAAGAAGTTGACCGGGCAACTCTTTGATACCTTTTTCAAGAATAATGCGATGTCCTTCGTCATCTTCCTGCACTTGGTGGAGATCTTCCGTAAGAGATTGAATTACTTGAATTCGATGTTTCAATGATTCTCTTACTTCAATGAAATTTTTTTGGAACACACATTGGGGACCCATTCGCGCATGGGAGAAGGGGTCCCAGGTCCCTATTGTTTGAACAAACATTGGTCGAGGTAAAGTGTTATGTGTTGGCATTAATTGTATTCCCCTTTGGAAAATATAATTTATTAGGCTTGTAGATGCAAATAGGGCTTAGTAAGGAATAATTAAGTCTAATTTAATTAAGATGGCCCTAAGAGTTTTTGAAATTATAGAGTACATTTTTCTACACTACAAACACTCATAATTGACTAAAATCCTTGAGTTGCAAGGTTTAATTGATTCCATTCAATAACTAATTTGACTCAAATATGATTTATATGAAGGGCACAAATTTTTTTGAGGTGTGGTGAATTAGTAGATCTAATAAAGTCAAAACTCTCAACTTCAACTCAAAATATCATATCATGCAACTTGAATCTTCACTACTACTAATAAATCATTGAACACACATTCACACAATTGAACACCAAATATATGTGGAAACCCAAGATGGGAAAAAATGTGTTGGCGTAACAACTAACACCTCTGGAGTATAAGTTGGTACGGATAGCTATGCACACTACGCAATGAGTGCTCTTCAAATTAGGAGGGGAAGCTCCCTCCTTGTGCTTTAACAAAAATGCTTGGAAAGGGAAAAGTAATCTAAACTATCTCCTGTATTTTTGTCTCAGCTGTAGAGGGACAAGGCTTTCAAGAAAACTCTATACGTTGCAGCTAAGTATTTTTTGGTTTCGCAGACTACTAACTACAACTAGGCTTAATTACTTAAAATCTATCCAATTTCCTCAAGAAAATAGAGCATGAGGAAATGGAGCAAGGGTGACTATCTGACGATAAACAAGTATAGATTCTCAACTTGAAGGCAAGGTGGCACATCTATCAGCTCAATCTAAACAAGTTTATTGGAAACAACAATATACGATAAACTGAATACAGATTCTCAACTTGAAGGCAAGGTGGCACATCTATCAGCTCAATCTGAATAAGTTTATTATTCACACACATCACACGATAACCAAGCATAGATTCTCTACTTGAAGGCAAGGTGGCACATCTATCATCTCAATTTGAACAAGTTTATTGAATACAAAACAGATTTTATCTAACTAAGGAAAGAATTCACCATTATAATTGCATGAAACCCTATGTGGCATAACAATTCATTATAACAGCAAAAATGCATGAACAGATACAAAATGAGCAATATTGAGGGCAAGGTAGGCACATCATATATTTATCTCTTGTGCAAAATTTATGTACAAATGAGCAAAAGCTCTTATTTATAGACATCAAAAGGTGTAGGGAACCCTAAAATCACCTTGAGTCAACTAGAGTCTTGCAATGCATGCAAGATTTATTGCTAAGCCCTAATAAAATAAACTATACAGTTAACTGGAAAGCTACCATCAGTTAACGTAAACCCTAAATAAAACTCCAAATAAATAAAGCTGATCTTAGAATAGATATGCATGAGATAAGACAATGAGTTAACTTGAAAAAGTAACGCCAAGTTTAACTCCTATGTGTAATGTCTATCTTGAGAGGTGGGAACTGAAGTCTACTGGCCGTGATCTCGAGCAACCAATCCCTCAATGAGATTGTTAACTACATCACTGTCTAGAGTTCTGATACTTTGACGAAGAATACTATGCTTGCGCAGCATGTCCTCACCAGCTGTGATTTGGGACTGAAGTTCACCCCTACTCCTCGTTGCTTCATCGAACAACGCTGACATGACTGTAAGCTGATTAATCTTACAGCCAACGGTCTCCCCACTGAAAATAGTATGAGTGAGTGCTTGGAGCTCTTACTGAACGTCGGTAAGCTCAATGTACGCACCACCCTCAATCTGATATCGACACGGTAAGCGAGATAATAGAGTCCTCACAAACCGGAGTGCACTAGTAACATGCTCTCTACTCTCAGCCAACTCTGACGCCATAGTCTCCTCTATCTTTGCCTTGAAAACTAACTGTGTTTTCCAAGAATAGATAGCTTCTCTATCTTCTGCATCTGTGACTGATTCATATGCCATACTCAAATGAGCAATCATAATCTCATCTGGGGGTCTGCTAATTGCCATGTCTCTTTCCTCATCCTGGAGACGTAGACGGAGCTCTCGTGCATTGTATCGCAACTGATATAACTCTATAAGCATAGCACAACCTCTAGCAACAAACTCCTCCCACTCATCCAAACGCTTGTCATATGCAACTAAATGATTAAGATGATCATGTTCTGCTGGAGGCTCAAGCATCGGCGGGGGTGTGACAACGACATCTGATCTATGTACAAGGCTAGAAATATACTGGCGAAGTTGTCTGATTTCAGCCTTGAGGGCTGCCTTATCTTCTTTGTCTTTCAACATTCTATCCCTGGCACTGTCTCTAGCAACCTGTAGGAGATCAACCTGAGTCTGGCATGTGCTACGACCAAGGTTGACTGTGCTAACCTCAAAGTCTTGAGATTCCAGCTCGTCCAAGCTTTTCCCCTGTGGAGGTATAGCAGTCTCGACGACGATCTCCATGTCAGTATTCCTCTCCACGTGGACCATGTTCTTGACCCTCTTATCTGGCGCATCCTTGTAAACCTGATCAAAATCTGAATGATTAAGGACATAGGATGGCTGCCTCCTCTTCCTTCCCAGTTGAGCTTCAATCCAAGACTGATCTCGACTAATGCTACTAGAAGGGTCTGTACTAACGATAGGTGGTTGTGACGAGAGTGAATATGTAGAAGAACTATTGCGAGACGGGGAGTCTAAATCCAATTCAATGTGAATTGGGACTAGTGACTACTCTGGAACTGGTATAGGAACTTGAGGCTGAATGTCAGGCACTGGTGGACTCTGAACTGGCCTCTGAACTGGTTCTGTGGTAGGCTGTCTATCAGGCTCCGTATTTGTATTAATAGCAAGCACCTTTCCTTTTGAATTGTTTGACGCTTGACCTTTCTTAGGAGGGTTACTCCTCTTCTTCTGTTTTGGTTTTGACGAGGAAGGTAATGAAAGATTCACTACTGGCGGCTCTGTTCTAGGAACACTTACCCTCCTGGTCTTCTTGCTGTCGAGGTAAAGTATACTGTTTTGAATAACTCTACTTGACCTCTCTTTTACTGTTGCGTACTCCTTGGCGTACCAATCAACTGCTGGCAGCGGCTATGTGTCGACCTGCTCTCTAAAAAACTGAGGAAGAACTTCTCCCTCATCATTTGATAAACCTCCCACATCTTTTGATAAGAAAACCAAAATCTGTGAGAGAGAAACGACCATAACTACGTCTGCGAACCTCAAAATCATCCGCGCAGTTTGCCCAATAATCCTCCATAGAAGGCTCATGAAATGTGCGTCCAGCAAGGCGAGTTGTGTAATGACCTGAAAGATCATAGGCACGTGCCTCAACAAGATACTTGAGATGATATTTCTCAAGCTCCTGTCCTGCAACTTTGGCATCAACTACCGACTTGCACCAATACATTCCAAATTGAAAAGGAAAGGTGGCAAATGGCCTATGCTTGCGGCGTAAAAGACAGTGAACATCATGCAACTGCCTCAGGAACTCCATTAAGACTGTCTTATCCGAAGGATAACATGGAAGCAATTTGGATTTCCTGTAAATCCATATACTCGGATGTAGGTGTATCTCGAGAACTGAATAAACCAATCTGCCCAACCATCCATCGCTGCTCTAGCAACTGCCGAGATACGAACGTGCAACTCTCGGTCCAAATTTCTCATTGTATAAGTCAGAAAAGCCTCGTGAATACGCTTGAAATGACGTTCAGCCTTGGTGAACTCAAGCTGATCATAATACTGATAGACTTTCTGAACACTGAGAATGCCCACGGTGTTTAGTCCACAGAACTGACCCTAATATGCAATCAAGTACACGAGATACGAACACATGTGAAACTCATGAGTAACTAGGAAACCGGTGATATGCTTGTGGATAACATCGCTGATGAAGGATGCCCAGTCATAATGCTCCTGCCCAGATATGATGCGACCAATAATGTAATACATCTAAGGCAGAAAACATTTGCGTGTGATTGACCTGAGACACGATTCAAGAGTGTAATTAGAATTGCATACTCATCCTTGTACTCACCACGACCCACATTGTTTGGCAATCTGTTCTTCGCTTGCTTTAACCATCTTTCTGCCATTTTACTCTGGCACTTGTCTACATCAGCATTGAATGCCTGCTCGCACTGCTCCATAGAAATCACTAGACTGTTCGGATGTTGAGGTATACCATAACTTCTTTCAACATCCAAAGGCTTGAGACTACAAATGACTTGTCCATCTACTGACACTATCTCACGAGTAGTAGAATTGTAATGCTTAATACAAGACATCACGAATTCAATACAGTGAACAGAGATTGGTATGGAAGCGGCCTCCAGTAACCCGGACTGCTGAATGTTTCGAATAGTTGAATCTTTGATCTTAACTGGATCTAGAATTACTTCTGGCAGCATCGTGGGAAGATTCATCTCAACTGTCTCGATGAAGTCGTGAGTAAGGACTGTTTTGGTCTCGTATTTGTGCTGAGTGTACTGCATTCTGAAAAACTCGCCTGTTGACTATGCACTTGACTATGTTCTGACAAGATTTCTGGAAAACTAAAAATAGCCTGTTGAGGCTAAAAATAGCCTTTTGAAGAGTTATTTTCGGCGAAAAATTTGAGATATGGGTTTTGTCCAGAAAAAGATTCTAAGACAACCCAGAACGTCAGAAATGCAAAAATCTAACTTCTACTCGACCATGCAAAGAGATTTCAGCTAAGAAAATTAGAAACTCGAGAATGAATGTTCTGGAGTTCAAAATTCCTGAAAAATCAAACGCACGATTTAATTCGAGGAAGCTATCTAGAAATGATCCAGATGTTGAAACTTGTCAAATTCGCCAATTTCAGGAACATGCAAATTGGATTTTGAGAGAAATTTGAGAAACAAGGAGGAAAAAGACGCTTTTTATAAGCTCTTTCTTTTGTGAAAATTGCCCTTGTTCTTCAAACTTGCTGATGAATGTGAACAAAAACTTGCAAAAAGATTTGTTTGATGAAATCGCCCTTGATAACTGATGAAGAATTCGCCTTTGCTCTGAAAATTCGCCTTTGTCTTGAGAAACTACGAATTTCCTTAAAGCTGTGAGAATGAATAATGATGGCACCATGCTTAAATAAGGAAAATTTGCACCATCTTGTTTACTGCAAGATTTAAAACCTAGACCAAAATAGAAATCTTCTGATTGGACCCCTTCAGTGAACTGTCATTGACTCGAAGTCCCGAAATAAATAATAATAAAATAATATTTATCATGCAATTTTGAAATTCCAGCATAAAGAGGGCGCCAACTTTAGAAATTCGCCATCTAATGCTTAAATATGCAACAATAAATATTAAATATTACTTAACATCAGTTGAAAAACCGAACGAAGCTTTAGGATTCACCGATAAACCTCACTAATTTCAAAAAGTCATTACTTGGCCTCATAGGCGTCCATTTACTCAAGATATTGCACTTTTTATTAACTTCCTACTTTGTAGTTGACTACAAAGTTACAACTGGCCATCTTCGACACTGATTCCTAGGTGACCAGATGATGCTGATATTGAACTGGTAAATTCATCGCGAAGCTTGCAGAGCAAGGAAGAAATGTCTGCTGGGAGTCATCACTGCAAAATCCATCATTTAGCACCTGAAAAAATTAGGCGCCCTTGATTAAATTGATTTTCAGGTACCCGACTTAACCATTTCTCCAAACTGCCATCTGACGCTTCAAATGGCTGCTGACGATGAACGATGAACCCTGCTAACAGGCAACCAAGCTCACTGCATAACTAGAAGTATTCCGCATCCAACGAATATATGCAAGGCATCTGACAGCCGCATTAAGGACTTTTAAAGTAAAAGCGCCCCTGGCTTGACTAGGCACGAACACCATTTTGATGAAAGTGCAACTCTTAAACAGATGTCGTACTTTGACCTCTGATAACTGGAGCTGGGATGATCCGATTCGAACACTGTCTGTTTCGATGCACAACCAGAAGGACCTACGAGAGAAGACTCTAGAGGCGACGAAGCAAGAAAACTGCTTCTAAGACCTCAAAAAGAAAGGTGCCTTTCCCAAGATGGACTATACGACTAGACTTAGCCATTTTTTGAGTTGTCTTTGTTTTTCAGTATTTAACCAAAGACCTCACACGTACGAGCGTTTGCCAAATCCCGAACGCTGACGGCTAGGCTCGTTGAATAGCTGGAGTAATTACGCTCAAGTCCCGTGAAGACTTCAAACGTCAATAACCTCATCTGACAGGCCTAAAGGCTAGGCGCCCTTGGCTTATAGAAATACAATGAATATTTTATGCCAGTGTGCCCGTGAAATTACGTGCCTAGTAGAATCTCTGCCACGATCTTTCAGAATGTCGGATTAAGAGGTGACTTGGTGCATCGTGAAGCTGAACTAAAGTAGTACTGATGTCAGGAAGACCTCGTCAGCAAACTCTGCCATCTCAGATGTCCTTTTGAAGGGCGCCCCTGAGCTATAGGCGCACTAGAAAAGCAATTACACCATTTGAAGAATTTCTATGATGTGAAGTCTCTTTATTAGCTCATATTCAGACGTCGACTGCGAGAGCTCTAGGACTTGGATGACTACGTTCGATAGCTCGTCGGACATGCAGACTAGTCGTGAAGAGATTGACTACATCAATCATCAGGAATACCAAGATCTAACCTCCCTTTAAGAGGTGCGCCCTCAAGCTATAGGTGCGCAATAGCTGGAAAAAGACAAGCTTTTGCAAACTGCAACTTTGGAATCTTCAACTTCTGTCTCCAGTAACCGGAGCTACGAGTCTCGGATAGCCTCGCAGGATAGCTCATTGGATAGGCAGACTAATTCTGAAGAGATTGACTATATTCATGAGCATTTATCACAAAATTTGGGCCTTCAAAAAGAAGTGCGTCCTTGGGCTACAGGTGCACAATTCTGCTTTTCCTTGAGAAATCTTCAAAAATTAACCACTGAAATCTTGACTTTAGCCACTGAAATGACCATTCAAAAGTATAATTGTTGTTGCGAAATGCTCCTGCATCGTGAAATGCTTCATTCTGAGTCTCTGATTCAGGTTTTGATCAATTGATACTACCTTTGACTGACAAAAAAATTGACAAAACTTCATGCTTGATATTGCCCAAAAACTGTATTTATCATCATTTTAGCAAGGTTTAGACTATTTTATGCAAAATGCCTTGATGAAGCAAAAAATTTGGTTTGGGTACAACAAAATGGTGAGAATAACTGCTTGGATCTACTATTTATATCCAGCCTCACAAAGAAAAAATATACAAGTGAATTTTACAAGATGAAGTAGACACCAACCTATCAGAGGCACCAACCTATTGGAGACACCAATCCCTGACAAAAAAAAAAAGGAGGTAGAACACTAGTCCTACTAGATTATAGAGATAAAGCTTACAGGTCTTCTTTATGGCTGAATGCATCTCATACACATGCCAGAGTTACAGTTTATTCTCTTCCACACAACATATGATCTTTTGATACTGGTGCACACATTGAAATATAACTCTCCATTTTAAATGAACACCACTTTCTCTTCAATTTGCATTTACGACTAACATTTCTTCACACCAATGTAATTCTAATTTACACTACGTATCCGCACAATAGAGAAATATATACATGAAATTGCATTAACACTCTTTTTTGTCGACCAAGGATCCACAACTAACCAGGATAGAATAAGGTGGATATAAATTTCATTTACATGAGATGTGTAACAAGTTAATCCAAAATCAATTTTTTTTCCACCAAAAGAACATGATGTCATGCACTACCACAAGAAACTTAACTAGGTCCTATCTTAACACCGCACACAAGATTTAAATTACTGTTGTGACCTTTTTCACACATCGCCCCATTGCAAATGGGGACCCCTGAATTTTTGCTTCGTCTTGGTCTTTTGGCTTGGTTTTAGTTTGTTTTGTCGTTGTCTCTCTTTTCTGCCGTCTGTCTTTCTGGGAATGCGCCCGCCTAAATTGAAATCTTGGCCAAGTCTAAGAATTAGGGTTTGTACTTTCCTGGTCAAGCTAGGGTCAAACGAAGTAAATAAATTGAAATATGAGGCTAACATTACTATCAGTGTGCTTCCAGCAGGTTTCCACTAAAATTTTGTCAGATTTTGACAACTTACTATTTTTAGTAAGTGTGTAGTTCCAAGCGTTCCTTCAACATTCTTGAAGTTTTAACAGTCACACTACATTCAGAGCACATCAAGCTGCTCACTGGCAAAATTTGAGCTGAAACAGACAACTTACTATTTTTAGCAGTTTAGCTTCCAGAGCAGATTTCAGGGTTTAGATCCGAAGTTTTCCAGTGCATATCTGGAGATTCCTTCTGGGTTTTCAGAGACCTTCGCGATGGTATAACATGCAAAGTGAGCTGATAACTTTCAGAGTTCAGCCTTCCAAGGCTATTTTTAGGGTTTGCATGTCTGCATATTCTTTATGGGTTTTTCGAGAGCTTCGCAGTGATGTGACATGCAAACGGAGATAATCACTCCTTCAACAACTTACTATTTTTAGCAGATGCATCTCGACAGCCACCTCCCAGCACTTCAGAATCACAAGCTGATCGCAGTGCAACAAAAACAAGGACAAACGAAGGTCATTTGATATGCATGCAGGTCAAATTAGGGTTTCCATCTTCGGGACCCAAAAGGAGGGGTAAAAAGTTAGAATTTTCAAAAACTGGTGTATACCACTACGATCAACATCTTTCAAGCAACGCACCGGTAAAATTTGAACGCAAACAGAGCACTTACTATTTATAGTAAGTTATTTATGCAACTGGCCAAAAATAGTAAATTAGCAGCAGGCACCGATGTCAGCAGGAAAGTCACGTGGTGAGGGGCGCGCCATTCGAATTTAAAGTCAAACGGAGTTGCAGAGATTTAAAAGGAAACCCTTACTATTTTTAGCAGGCTGGTACAGAGGAATTAGGGTTTCCTAAATTCAAGGGCAGAACATGGCAGTCAGGCAGGAGCAGTATTCAGCCACGATCAACATTCTTCAGGCAATCAGCATGTGAAATTTGAACTCATTCCGAGCAATTGCTATTTTTAGTAAGTTGCTAAAAATAGCAGGTACAGAGAGATATCAGGCATCAACAACACAAAGGCATCTCGAGATTCAAAACAAAGCGAAATACAACCTTTTGGAGCTTGAAATTAGTTCAAAGTACGAAATCTGGAGAACTTGCTAAAAATAGAAAGTTAGGGCAAGTTAGGGTTAGCATGAGCAAATCACTCCAAATTTGGCAAAGAGCATAAAATTCACTGAAATTGATAAATTTTCAAGTCCAGCCAGTGAAAAAAGCCTTTAAAAGTTGAAGGTTGATGAAAATTTTCTAAGCGCCCTGAATGCGCCTTAAGGAGAAGAGAGAGTGATTGAAAATTTTCTAAGTCCTTCAAATTTGAAGCTCAGGACTCCAAATGCACCTTCACTCAAGAAGAGGGTGAAAAATATTCAAGGCATGGAAAATTTGAAGTTCACTATGTCAAATGCGCCTTGAGAGGGAGGAGGTGATTAGAAATTTGACTAAGGAAAATAAAATGAAAGCACAAGGGGTTATTTGCGCCCTAGGTTGGAGAAGTAAGTTCAAAAATGTCTAAGTGTTTCAAATTGAAACCTCACCCCTCCAAATGCGCCATCATGGAAGAAGTGGTTTAAAATATTCTAAGTGCTTAAAAATGAAAGCTCACAGATCAAAGTGTGCCCCCAACTTGAAAGAGGATGAGCTAAAATATTCTAAGTGTTTGAATTTGAAGCTTGACCCTTGACTGGCGCCTTGACTTCTAGGGAGGTTAGAAAATTGTTTAAGTGTTCAAAGTGAAAGTTCATCCTCCTCCTGTGATCAAATGCGCCCATGCCTGGAGGGGTCCGGGAAGTCAAAGCTTGGCGTTGAAAATATTGATCCTCCTCATGCCTTCATTTGCGCCCACTCTAGGAAGGTGTTCAAAAGTTTTCTAAGGCATAAAGTATTCACCTCTTACCTTCATATGCGCCCATCCTTCACACTATCTAAAATGCGCCCATATGCCAAGTAAGTCAAAAGGTCAACAAACTTTCATCCACCACACATAGCTAAATGTGGATGACTTCAAAGAAAATTTCTAAGTATAAATATCCTCCTCCACCTTCAAAATGCGCCCAAAGAGAAATAGGATGATGGAAAATATTCTAAGTCATTGTTTCATCCTCCTCCATGGGTGAAATGCGCCCTCATGTCAAGGAAGTTTTAAAAAAATTTCTAAGTCACAAATCTTCATTCCTCTCTCCCTCTCAAATGCGCCCATACAAGCATAGAAGAAGACAAAAGGTTGACTTACCCCTCTCTCCTTTGAATGCGCCTAAATGAAGACATTTAAAGACAAGGCACATGCATTCAAGCAAGAGGGTAAGGACAAGTGGATATTCCAAGGCGTTGAATACATACAAGTGGAGAATAAAGACAGAACGTCTCCATGCAAAGATATCCATGCAAAAGAGGTGTCCATGCAAGGCGTGTACATGAAGACAAAGGACAAGTGGCATATGAAGAGATCCCAACGCCTTGAGGTGGGTCCACCTTGTCATGTGTACGCCCAAAGAGGTTGAAGGGAAAATACTCCAAATATTGAAGTTGATAACTATATGCGCCCATCCTCCCCAAGGTAAGAAATGCGCCCATCCTCTTCAAGGGGTAAAATGCGCCCAAATAGAGATGAAGACAAGTGGAGGTTGCTAGGCGTTGGGCAAGATGGGAATATTTTAGTGTTGACTTTCCTCTCCAGCCTCTGAATGTGCCAAGTAAAGAGTGGATTTGAGTTGAAAAGTGGTTAAGTATAGGTGAGGTTGATAAAATATGCTAGGCGTTGGAAAGAATATCCTCTTACAAGTGAGAAATGCGCCCAAGGGTGAAGTGAATAATACTAGGCATTGAAATTTAAAATGTCCTCTTCAAACATAAAATGCGCCTAAGGTGATTGAAGATGAATATGTTGGGCGTTGAGAAAGGAAAATATTTTCTTCATGACATGCAAGATGCACTCCAGGCATTTGAAAGAAAATTGTGATAAGTGAGTTGATAAAATTTTCCTCACCACAGGCAGAGTGATTGAAGGTGAATAAAAATTTCTAAGGAAAATTCAAAGTGCTAAGTGATTTTAAATATTTTTCTTAGTGTTATCAAAGTTTCAGCTCTCTAGAGGAAAATTGCGCCTGGACTTGGAGCGATGAAATTTCCCTGAGACATGAATAAAATTGCCAGATGCCAGCTTCACAGGATTGATAGAAATTTTCAAGTCAGAGCAAGAAACACTCACAGATGTGAAGAACAAGAAAAGAGTTGTTGAAAATTATTTTTTCTAAGGTTCAAAATTCGAGAAAATCAAATGAACCCGTTCGTTGTATACCCACGAATTCGACAAGTTCTGAAGAAAATTTTCTTCTGGGTATCGGGCATCTGCGATGAAGAATGGATTTTAAGGTCTTCCACACTTCGCCGAAGCCTTCAGGTTGGAGATTTTAAATGGGCACTAGGTTGGTGAATTTCCTAAGGGAAATTTGAAATTTTTTCTTAGGCAAGGAAAAGGATGTTGAAATATGTCGCCTTGGCGGATGAATTTGAAGTTGGGCACCTAGATAATTTTTGATCAAGTTCCTGATGAAAACATTTTGCTTGAGCCAGAATTGGATGAAATATCAAAGTGAAGTACACCCAGGCAGAATACAAGATGGGTTGGAAATTTGGCTAAGGCATGAAGAATCGTGAAGAAGGCAAAAGTTGGCTAGAGATGGACCCCCAAAAATCAAAACATCGAGATCAGGTGAGTAAAGTGGATTTATATTATGAAGTGTTTTGATGCTCTTCTCCTTGCTTGTTTTTCAAGAGGAACGTCGAGACCAAGCGGTGATGACTTGAAGTGATGAAGCAAATACTCCAAGACTGCATTTCAACCTCGAAGGAAGAAAAGTTGCAAGAAAATGGCTAAGTGTTGAGACTTAGTGACAGAGAGGAAATGTTTTCAAAACTCAAGATGGAGAAAAGAATGGAAGCTCGAGCAAAATTGAAGAACGACGTCAAGAAGAAGATCAAGAGCAGTGTGAACGCATTTCAAAGCTGGAATCTTCTAGAAGGATGATGGACATTAATGGCTCATTTATTACCCCACTCCTCTTGGTGGCGGTTTTTAGGGTGAATCTTGTTTAGGGCTGAGGTGGCACAATCTGGGCCATCCAACCGATTGTAATCTGAGCCGTCCGTTGGACTTGGCCAACTATAAAAGGGGCATCCCCCCCTCATTTGTATCTCATTAGAAATTAGGCTAGACATTAGACTAGACAGTAGACATAGAGTAGAGAGACAACTTAGAAGTAGATTGATAGTGTAGTTGGAGGAGAAGGAAAGTTTTCCTTAGAAAACTTTTGTAAGAGATTGTCGTGTAAAACTTTCATAATAAAAGATCTTTTCATTGATGGTGAAATTCGTCTTTGTTATGGATAGCTAGCGAGGTTTCTTCATCCCTTCTACTTCAAGTAGCGTAGAGTAACGTAATTTCTTTTTTATGCAAGTAGATAGTAATTTTGGAATGTGGTCTTCAATTTGAGCAAACTTCGTCTATCCATACCACTAGTGTGTTCGTTGATGGTGAATGTGCCTTGTGTGGTCAACTGGAATATTGTGTACTTAATTTCAATCATGATTGATATGCTTATATGCGTCGTTGTGATGGTATTTTCATGCTAAGTTGTGATCTGAACACCTTGAGCTACTCCTTTGAAGATTGCACCGGTTCTGTGGAGGCTGTCTGAAGTGAGGCAAAGCAGAGCTTGGTTGAAGCTTGTGAGAATTGATAGCCATGTCCCACGCCTTAGAGTAAATTAGAGCCTTCTTAACCCTACACTATTTACATTCAGTACCTTCTGAAACAAGAACTTTATTGACAAACCTTTCGAGCATCCGAATTCCTTTCTCCGCTGTTGAACAATTCCGTAAGTCCCCTTGAAATACTAGCAAATCACATTCAGCCAACTGAGACTATTCGCATTGAAGGAACCTTGGAGTTGAACGCACGAACTCTCTCGCAATCTTAGCGTGCTGGATACTTTGATCAAGAGAGAATAGGGTAGTCGTTGGCGACTTTATTCTGCGTTGGTGCGGTCACGAAAAACACATCAACAATTACACACACTACTAGCCATTACTGAACAAGATTTAAACACTAATTGGTTGACAAAAAGACATAGAGAACCTTCTGCCACTTCAATATTTCTTTATGTTGAACATATCCTCTAGAAACTCTTGAATAAATGATAGAACTAGTGTAGACATACTCTCCTCTCAAACCGTATAGCCAAACTCCATTTCTGAAAGAAATGCAAACCATAATTGTATTTCTAGAGAAATCTCTCTACCTTGAAAATAAGCTAAAAAATTCCGGTACAGACTTCTAGATCACTTTTGTCACTATGGATAGATGCAAGAAAGATATGACAAGCATACAACAGGTATACAAACACTCCTTTGTATATAATAATTTTTTTTTTGATTTAGTGATATGATTGATTTGATAGTAAAATTTCCAACACAGAACGGTATGCAACCATATTGATTATCTGACATACATCATGCTTTAGTAACATATATTTCTACAAATATCTGTAACTCAAAATGATGTCAGGGGAATATAATGATAATTCAAGTACTACTTAGCCTTACACCCTTGACACAAGGAACTCCTTGGACATCAATCCCCTTACTACATCAAGCTTTGACATCAATGACAACCTTTGTTGAACAATCTCACCCTTTTTCATTGATGGCAAGTTCAACAGAATATTGGGCCACCCATAAAACCAACCGGTCACACACAAAGACATTTATCCCCCTTAGATTGATTTCTTCCCCTTGGAAGATATAACATTTTTTATTTCACTTTCTCCCCCTTTTGCATTTTTGGTACTCTACATAATTCAAAAACCTATTTCTTGGATAGACTCCCCTTGAATCCATGCTTCATTGCTTTTGAAAGTATTCAGAAAGAGCACCCATTTTTCTTGCAATAGGGAGACCAAGCTCCCCCTTAACCTGTGCTTCCTCTTGATTCAAGAGGAGGGAGCGATAACTCCTAGATTTTGCAAGAAAAACTCATATGTCTCCTTAGGAAGTGGTTTTGTAAAGATGTTTACTACTTGATCCTTTATCTCAACATACTCCAACTTCACCTCCTTTTCTGCAACTCTCTCTCAGAAAATGATACTTGATTGCAATGTGCTTTGTGCTTGAGTGCATTACTAGATTCTTTTAGATATTTATGGCACTGGTATTATCATAAAGAATAGAAATAGGTTCATAAAATTTAATCTTCATCTCCTTCAGATTCTATTTTATCCGTAATATTTAAGTGCAACATGAGGCTGCAGAAATGTATTCTGCTTCTACCGTAGATAAAGAAATTGAGTCTTGTTTCTTGCTCAACCAGGACGCCAAACTATCACCAAGAAAGAAAGATCTACCACTTATACTTTTTTGATCATCTATGCTTCCTACCCAATCTGTATTTGTGTATCCAATCAGAGTAAAATTTTCATTCTTTGGATACCACAATCCAAATCTATTGTATCCTTGAAATATCTAAATATTTTGTTTATTGCTTGGACATCAGTTTCCCTAGGTGCTTCCCAAAATATAGCATCTCTCTAAGTACTTGTTCTGGGAAATGAATATGCCCTTATTTGATTGTGTAGTCTAGAACCCAAGAAAGAAAGGTAATTCACCTAGTATTGACAATTCAAATTCACTCTATATTGCCTTCTGAAACTCCTTGCACATGTCATCACTGCTACAACAAAAAATGATATCATCTACATAGACCAAAACTATAAGTAGTTGATCACCTTCTATTTTGATGTACAGATTACTATCTGCACTTCCTCTCCGAAACCCTTGCTACTGCAAGTATCCATGCAACCCAAAATACCAAGCTCTAGGGGCTTGCTTCAATCCATACAAAGCCTTATTCAATTTGCACACATAATCCGGATTGCCTAAACATTGTAACCCTTCTTGCAAATTTCCATTCAAGAATGCTAACTTCAGATCCGATATACTTTGAATTTTTGAATGTTGAAAGATCCAAAAATATTCTGATAGCCTCCAGTGTTGCTACTGGAGCAAATGCCCTTTCAAAATCAATAGGTCTTCAACCTGAGCATACCCTTTACAAACAATTTTGGCTTTGTTTTGGATTACTTCTCCATCTTCATTCAACTTATTTCTAAACACCCACTTAGTACCAATGACATTCTTTCCTTTAGGTCTTGGGACTAGTTCCTAAGTTTCATTTTTCTTGATCTAGGTCAACTCTTCTTGCATGGCTTCTATCCATCCTTTTTCTTTGCTTGCTTCTGTATAGGACTTTGGTTCATTTTTTGATATCAATGCAAAATGTACTTGTTCATTTTCTTTTCCATTTTTTCTCTCAGTTTTTACTCCACTATTCTTGTCTCCTATAATCTAGTTTTTAGAGTGCTTTTTTTGTAGATACCTTGCTGGAGACTTTGCACTAGTGTTCTTAGAATCAACTTATGAGTCTTTATCATTGTTGCAGATTGGATCTTCATCATCTTCAACTTTCAGAATGTTGTTATACTGAATTGTCTCATCAACTCTTACATTTTCACTTTCCACTATCCTCTTCAATATTTTATTATAGCACATGTATACTTTTCTTGTCATAGAATAGTGAAGGAAAATACCTTCATCAGACCTAGAATCAAACTTACCCAAGTTTTCTTCATCCCTTTTGATGTAGCACTTGCTTCCAAATATCTTGAGATGTTTGACTGAATCTGGTCTTCCTCTCAATAGCTCATATGGTGTTTTATCAAACTTAGGTCTGATTTGAGCTTTGTTCAGAATATGTACTGCAGTGTGAACTGCTTCTCTCTAGTTAATATCTGTTATCATGGAATCTAGCAACGCTCGATTCACGGATAACCCCCCTACGAAACTTGTCTGTTTCCTAGGTTGGTGAAATTCAAGCACGCAAAACAAGGTGATTTTCAAGCCACCTCGAAATGCGTTCCAAAGCCTCAAACAGTCAGTTTGAGCATCCCCCTATGTTCGCCTCGCGAAGACCTTTGAAACGAGCTCCTTCGCAAAGTCTCACTAATCATACTTAGTTAAATTGTGAAAGATGCAGTTGTGCCAAAAAAGTGCGCTCTAACTCATCCAAATTTTTTAGCTAAGTGTTGAAAGTGCAGTGGCGCCAAAAATCAGCAACCCTGCATAAAAAGTGATTTTCCAAAAATGTGTAGAAGCGCTAAAAAAGTGCACTCTTACACATTGTTGCCAGACTTGGCCAATTTTTGACTAAGTGTTGAAAGTGCAGTGGCGCCAAAAATTAGCGACCTTGCATAAAAAGTGGTTTTCCAAAAATGTGTAGAAGCGCTAAAAAAGTGCGCTCTTACACATTGTTGCCAAACTTAGCCAATTTTTGACTATGGCATTATTTTTCGCACCGTTACACTTTTGGCAGTTTTTATCTTAGTCTCTTCAAACTTGCTCTATTTCCATTCTGGACCTCGTTTCTTCGCTCCCGCATCGTTTTCCGTGCCTAGTTGCTCTTTTCACGCTTGCTCAACATCATTTCTAGTTTCACGCTTCCCAATGCTACTTTTTCTGCTAACATCTATTGATTCACCATCCTTGCAGTTTCTCTCCAGATTTCATCAAGTGATCATAAATGTGACATCTTCTGATCCAGTGAACTATCCCAGATCTACAAAGAAGCCGTTATGCAACAAGTTGAGGATGATAGTTTTTCCCAAAGCCTCAATACATATCATTTGCGATATACGGCTGACACTCGATAATCTCAAGATGCATCTTCGCAGGTGCAAGAAAATCCATTCATTTGCCAGAAGGTCGATCACAAGAGCTCACACCCTTGTAGATTACATAGTCGTCCTAGATGATGTGTTCATACAGGATACCAAGAAGAAGTATGAAGACTCCGTGCCCAAAGCAAGGAACCATGAAGATTCTTGATCTCCAGTGTTAGACATTTCCGGTGCATTCCTTTATGCATCTTGTAAATATTTCCTGACATCTTAAATGTCTTTTTGTAAATTGTAATTGCACCAAGTTCGAAGATGTAATCTTTTGAAAACAAATTACACTTTGACTTTGGTCAATGTTAGGTGAGATCTCCTTAAATCGCTCACCTAACTTTCCTTGATTTTCTCAATTAGATTCCTAATTTTGCTCATCCCTCTTTCTATATAATGTGAGGGATTTATATTGTAAATAGATCCTTTAGTATGTTGCAACGAAGTGCTGCCCTTTTTGAAGCAGAATTGTGAAACTTTGTGTTCATGCTTTGTGAATGAAATTCGATGAATAAAGAAGAAGATTGCAAGCCAGACTTTGTGTTGGATTCGATAATCTTACGAATTGATCTTATTTGGTGGTGATTAGGTGATGGAATCTGAAGGACTCTAAGTAATTTATGTAAACTTTGTGTTGCATCTATTATTTAGATTTACATTTGTGTTTTGTTTAACTTTGGTTGAATGATCTACAAGACTTTGTGCTTGTAATTGTTCATGCTCTTTGATAATTTGGTTGGATGATCTACAAGACTTTGCGCTTGTAATTGTTCATGCTGTTCGAGGAATTGCTGCGTCTAAGAAGACTTTGTGCTTCCAACGTGACAAACTACACACTTTTCACAGATCCACCATTGAAAAAGCTACGGAATGACTTTGTGCCTTCGTGAGCTTTCCTTTTTATTTTATTTGTTTATTGTTAATCACTTCTGGTATCTCTACGCTTTGCTTTGACAAGATAGAGGTATTGGTATTACTGCTAGTTGATCGTTTAAAGTTGTTAAGAATTGTGAACTTCCAACAGTGAAGCATTGTAAACATCTTCTCTAAAAAAAGAGAGAAGGATGAATGTAACACACCCGCCCCACTTCAAAGTATTGTGTACATTTTGTAATTACTTGTTTGTTTTACTATCGCTTCTGTTAGCAGTAAGAAGGGCACCTCCCCTTTCCGAGAGGAGAGATTTACATCTCACATAGTTGTGGCTGAAGTCCTAGTTGTGTAATCTCTCGAAAAGGTGATTACATAATTTTCACCCAACAATATCTAGTAGATTTTTTTGACTTAACATTGTTCTTGCCATAATTTATAGAATTCGGTTCTTCCTTTTTGCAGCTCTATTTTGTTGTGGAGTCCTAGGAGTAGAAAATTGTCTCTAGATCCCATGCTCTTCAGAGAATTTTTCATACTTGTTAAAAGTGAATTCTCCACTTCTGTTTTATCTCAAAACCTTGACTATTTTGTCAGTTTCATTCTTTAGTAATGCCTTGAATGCCTTAAACTTCTCAAATTCTTATGACTTCTCTTTTAGAAAAATAATCCAAGGCATTCTAGTGTAATCATGAAGGAGCATCATGAAATACTTGTTTCCTTGTAGACTCCTGGGGGGATTGGTGAGGAGGATAATAGGAATGATGATAAGGATAATACTGAAAAACATAAGAATTCCATATGGGTACAACTATTATTTGAACGAAGTGCGAAAAATGCGATCCTTGTTGTCTGGTGGAACAAATGCGAATACCTTCATTGGGTTGGTCAAAATAAAATTTGTCTATCAAAGTGCTTCTCCAATTGTTCAGGACATCTCTTTCCAACCGAGGGACGAAACGAGATCATTTTGTTCCATTCTTTGGAAAATCTTCATAGGTTTGCACAGATCTGTATAGAACATATCCAGTGGTTTTGATGTAGAATACTCCTTAGTTGAAAATCTACTTTTTTTCTATTTTCCTTCATGACATGGTTTGCAACTGGTAGATTGAGGCTTCTTAATCTTTTGCATATCCCGTACCATTCCTCCTAAGATAATCTTTACAATGTCATCAAACTTGAAATGTCCCAACCTTCTATGGTAAAGTCAACTTTCTTCTCTCGACACAGTAGGTCGATTTTGTCCGTTCAACTCACTGAGATGATATATGTCATTGGTTGTCCTACTTCCTTCCGCAATCAGTTCTTTGATACTTGATTTCTTGATTTCACATCCTTCAAGACCAAAGGATTGCTTATAACCTTTATCAAATATCTGACTTACATTTGAAAGATTATGTTTTAGTCCTTCAACATACAAAACATCATGTGTTTTTGTCCTACCACCATCAAGACTCAAATTACACTTGAAGGTGATTTTGGCAACAAAATTATTTCCAAGAGTCACAAAATCTCCTTCAAATTTCTTGAAATTTATGAACTTACTTTTATCTGCTGTCATATGGCTTGAGCATCTGTTGTCTATGATCCACAAATTCTTCTCTTTTTGAGCATGTAGAGAAGTTTGAGCAATGATTCATTTATTTGACTTTTTATCTTTTGAAATCTTCTTCCAGACTTTATTTGATTCATGTCTTTTATATTCTGATCCTTTCCTTCCTGTTTTTGGTAGAGGACTCACAAAATTTCTTTTGCAATTCCTAGAAATGTGTAAAAATTTATTGCATTTGTAGAAAATGATATTAAAATTTTATAGAGGTGTAAATGCATTTTTGTTGACAAAGTTATTTCTTCTTACTAGAGCTTTTCTACAGTCCACATCCTTATGGCCAAAACTATTGCAATTAAAACAGTAAACGAAAAAAGAATAATTGAACCTAGTGTTGTGCCCATGTCTTCCGAATCTTCTCTTCTTTTCAACTTGAATAAAGCCATCATTCAATTTATTTCTCTCATCACTTGCAATAAATCTTTCAGATTTTGTACTTTCAGACTCGCATTAGCAGGCTTCACTGTTTGTTTTGTCACCATATTCTTCTGATGATAAAAAATAATTCTGATTTTGACATGCAGAGATCTCTGACATCCCAATATCTGATCTAGAGTCTCAGTGCCCTCTCAAAACTTCATTTACAACTGCTGATTCACCTTCTCAAGTTCTTTTCTTATTGACACAACTTCTCCTTCAAGCTTCTCATAGTCGTTGTCTCTGGAAAATAATTTTTTTTGTTAGAACTTCTTCAATCCTGTTTGCTTCTTATCCCTAGGTCTTCAGTTCAACAATCATCTTGTTTGCTTTCTCCTGATCTAGAGATACGTGTTATTTTGCCTTCACTTCTTTTGCAATTCTCTTTTTCAGTCTCTTAATCTCTTTTCTAGCACATAGAAATTCTTCCACAGGATCTACTTCATCTTCATTATTTCGGAAATCCATTTTTGCATCTTCTTCACTAGTTTCAAAAGCCATGAATATAACTTTTTCTTTTTCATGTTCGAAGATATCTTCATCTTATTCATCAGTAGAGTAGTTTCCCTCATTTGTGTAGAACCTCTTTTGTTTCCTCTAACTTTTATTCCTTCTCTAAAATGATTTCTTTCCATACTTTTTCTCAATATTGTTAGAATCCTTATGGAGACATAACCATTAAATGTCCTACTTCACCATAATTAAAACATTTAAAAGGTAATGTATAGGAGCGAATTCGCTCCCCTTATGCAAATTCCCCTTTTAAACTTACTCAACTTAGAAAACCAAATCCGAAGGAAAAATTCCACATCAATTAGCTGCCTTCGTTCCACTTGGCATTTTTCTATTGCGTTGGTAGAAGAATAGCTGTCGGGGACACCCACGCGGTGCACAGACGTTAGTACAGTGAGCAAACCTCCGCGTGGTGTGCTTACATTCCTGATGGATTCCTGCGTCTGAAGTTGGCATAGGTATTACAATTCCTATTGGGAACGAATTGTAATGTCCCTCTTCCACCAACCGACCCGAAGATGCCTTATTCTTGCTCATTCTTCCTTCAAATTGATCCATTCTCACTTCATTTCATCCTCTAGCATCCTCTAAGTATTCTAGCAATCACTTCTTACAACCTAATATGCGACCCCTAGTAGGCGTAGTTGGAAGGTTTTGAAAGTGTTGTGTAATAAAACCTTAATTGGGTCATTGTCCTATCTTGTAACCTTTGGGGGGTTCCGAGAGAGTGTTCGTCATTGCATGCGATGGCCTCATTCCTGCATCAACCCATCCCCTTCGTGTAGCCTGTGAGCATTGGTACTGGTATAACCTTCACTTCGTAGGATATGCCGATGGGTTTTAATAGGGAACCATCTTCTCTCTACATCCCTGTGCGAATCAACAGAAACATCGTAGCAGGTATTTTTGTTGATCTGAAGTCTGAAGTAAACATCATAACTGAGGAGATCACGTTAATCAAATTTTTGCACAAAGATGGTTATGATATACCTGTGAGCACCATCTGCATGCATGAAGAAGTTTTTGTACCCCCTTTGGGTAGTATTATCCTGTCGGTTTTGGTTGGACGTAAATCCGTGAAGTTTCTATTCGAGATAATCCTTGGATCTGAACTCTTCAGAGTAAAGTTGGGTATCCCCTAGTTAGTAGCTATGAATGTCGTATACTTGGTTATGCATAAATGTCTAAAATTTATCTACGAGGGTTCCGTGCACGTGATTCATGACACCGGTTATAAACCACCGATTGCTCGTAATAGTTACTCCTTGAACTATTGTTGGCATGTGCTCGTCGGTCCTCTCCTGCCTATGAAGGGCCTCCTATACCGAACGTATCAAAATTATAAGAAAGGACGTCTAAGGCCGAAAGTGAGATACCCTCCATCGCCTTATGCTGTTTCACATAGGGCTTGGTTAAAAGCTGATAGTGATGCCTCCAAGGCACATAGAAGGGAAGAAGAGAAGCAGTTTCAAGATTCTCCTTCCTCTTCTGTTGTTCCACTTGATGCTTCCTCTCGCCCTACTATGGCGCTAGCATATTCTCTTCCGCATTTGTGAGAGAATCCTATGGTGTTCGCTTGGCAAAAGCCTAAGTGTCTCGCGTTTGAGCTTCCTATCTTTCCCACAGAGTCTAGGCCTGTTCAGTATAGCAGGAAGAAAGATCTTCGTGGGGAATCCTCTATGCCTTGGCCTTTGCGGCCTCCTACCGCTCCTGCTCCCAAAGCGGTGAACGGGAAGAGGCCCATTGTTGAGGCATTAGAGCCAACTCCCCTTGCTACTTCTCAACTTGCTCCTCTTGCTCCCATTTAGGAGTCTACCCTCCATTGGAAACAGCCCTGGAGGACACTCCCATGGCTGAGCAAGAGCCTTTTTTTCCTTGGCAGCTTCCGGCCTCTAGCTCAAAGAGTTGAAGGAACCACCTTGCGCGCAAGCACAAGTGTCAGTGAAAGCGTTACATCCCGATTTTATAGCTACTATTGCATAGAGCAATTGATTGTAATGTTTGAATCTTTGTGATGAATAAAACATGGTTGATCTCGTTATTAAATGAATGAGTCCTGTTTAAATGATGGTTTCATTTGATTGTTACTTCTAAATGATTTAGTCTTGATTAAATGTTGCATACAATTATGGAATAATGTTATTCTAACTTGTGAGATGTTTTTACCTTGTTATGAGCATATGACTGCCGATGTCATGTCATGATGTGCAGGTATGAAGACTGTTCCTCCGGACAGAGGAGAGACATCATTTGGGGAGGAACTTGGTCGGGTAAACAGTAACAATTACCAAATTGAGCATACACACACATACTATAGATTGAGTAAGCCAAGTCTGTTTGTCGAGATAATGGTAAGTCATCCATAGGCTTGTTTATTGACATAAGGATTCTGAATTCACTTCTTTATGCTTTAGGGGATGTGATTGTTTAAACGTCAGACTTGCTATACCATGACCCAAGTATGAATGATGTGAAAGTTATGTGTTAATGATTGATTAGGAACGCACGTACATCTATACATTGTGAACACGTATTTATATGTACAGACATATCAATACATGTGTATGTTAAGCAGACGGATATGCTCATACACATGTGTCGACATGTATGTACGCATACATACGTATACACAGGTATATATATATGTACACAGTCCGCCTGATGTTTGTGGTGAAAATAATATTTAATATTATTGCCTAGCAAATTTACATATATATTTATGTATAAATGTATATATTAACGATGTGATTATATTATGGATAAATACATAAATACATAAGTACCTATGTAAATATATTATATATTTATATATTTAAATATATGTTTTAATATTAAGGTAATATTTACATATATGTAAATATATATATATATATCACGATACAATGTCGGAAAATATATATATTTATATATTTAGAAATATTACACTTAATTAAAATACATATATAATTAAATATATAAATGTGTGATATTGAAATGTGAAATGTATAAATTTAAATGACACATAAAAATATTTAATAGAATAGAAATTAAACACAAAGGATTTAAATCCTTTAACAATAGTGAAATATTTTGATTTTGATCTCATTATCGTAATCGAGCCTTTTGTTTGAGATAATCGAATCAAAGTGAAGTCAAAATTTTTATAGAAGAACATTTGGAAAAGAGGGAAATATGATTTATTTTGAAAAGTTCATGAAAATTGCCTGTGAAAGTCATGCGCTTGGAGGAAAACGCGTATGAAGCGCGCAGATGGAGAATGGTCTCTGGGAATAACCCGCATACTGATCTCATGGCCGAAATGGCGACGTGGGAACATTTTAAACCTTGACCTTTTCATCTGGAAACGAACTTCTTGATTTATTGCAACAAAATAACCTAAAAACTGAAAACGCCTTGAGCTGTCAATCCGCCATGTGAGAGTTGAAAAATTCTTAATTTGCTGGCTTAAAAGGAAGTCGATTCACCTCCTTTTTGATGATTAATAGTTTTGAAACTTGCCAAGTATCATTTTGACTAATTCTTGAGACTAGTTGTCAATCCACATGCCTTCTTAAGTGGAAAAGTGTTGCATTTCGAGTGTATAAATATACACGCCTTCCATTCATTGCATACACACATTGAGCAATCTGAGTTTAGTAATTTTATTCCATATCCATTTTATTATATTGCTTGAGTTCACTGCATTGCTAACTTTGACAAATACAGTGAATTATTACCAGCAAATTACCAGTCACAGTGAATTAAATCATTTTGAGTTCAGAGTGTGGTATTTGTGAATTACAGCTGAGTAGGAATTTGGAGTTGAGTTCATCATTTGTGAGAGAATTGAGTTCATCATTTGTGAATGAGTTTAAATCTGCTGAGAGAAGCTTTTCTTATTTTTTGAGAGCATATTTCACCATTTGTTGAGAGACATCCCCTGTTATTATCTTCATCACTTCTGAGTTCACAGTAAGAAGTTGAGATTACTTTTCAGTTGTAGTAAGTGATTAATTTCTGAGGAAGAGTTTGAGACTGGTCTGAGAGTGCTGGAAGTCTTTTGTTCGAGGTCTTAGGAGCTGCAAACCCATTCAAGGTCATCCCCTAAAGGGAAAACATGAAAATCCTGGTAAGTAAGTTGAATTTATATTATGAAGTGTTCTAATACCCTTCTCCTTGTTTGTTTTGCAGGATGAACGTCAAGGCTGGAGCACAATAACTTGAAACGATGAAGAAAATGATCCAAGATGACATTTCAACTTCGAAGGAAGGAAAGTTGAAAGAAAATGGCTAAGTGTTGAGACTTAGTGACAAAGAAGAAATGTTTTCGAAACTCAAGATTGAGGAAAGAATGGAAGCTCGAGCAAAGTTGAAGAACAACGTCAAGAAGAAGATCGAGAATAGTGTAAACGCGTATACAAACGAGAATCTTCTAGAAGGATGGTGGACATTAATGGCTCATTTATTACCCCCCTCTCCTTTGTGGCGGTTTTAGGGAAAATCTTGTTTAGGGCTGAGGTGGCACGATCTGGGCCATCCAGTCGATTGTAATCTGAGCCGTCCGTTGGACTTGGCCAACTATAAAAGGGGGGAGTCCCCCTCATTTGTATCTCATGAGACAATAGAAATAGAGTAGAAGTTAGAATAGATAGACAAATTAGAAGTAGCTTAGTATAGATTGATAGAGTAGTTGAAGAAGAAGGAAAGTTTTTCCTTAAAACTTTGTAAGAAATTGTTGTGAACACTCCCAATAAAAATAATTTTGATTGATGATGAATTTCGTCTTTTGTTGTGAGTAGCTAGCAAGGTTTCTTCGTCCTTCTGATTCAAGTAGTGACTTAAAGTAGAATAAGTTTCATTTCATGCAAGCAGTAGAAAGTAATTGTGGAATGTGGTCTTCAATTGGAGCAAACTTCGTCTATCCATACCACTAGTGTGTTCGTTGATGGTGAATGTGCCTTGTGTGGTCAACTGGAATATCATGTACTTAACTTCGATCATGACTTGTATGTTTATATGCGTCGTTGTGATGGTATTTTCATGCTAAGCTGTGATCTGAACACCTTGAGCTACTCCTTTGAAGATTGCACCGGTTTTGTGGAGGCTGTCCGAAGCGAGGCAAATCAAAGCTTGGTTGAAGCTTGTGAGAATTGATCGCCATGTCCATGCCTTAGAGTAGATTAGAGCTCTCTAAACCCTGCATTTTAAATTCAGTACTCTCAAGTTAGTTTAGGAAACAAGAACTTCACAGACAAATCTTTCGAGCATTTGAATTCCTTTCTCCGCTGCTAAATAATTCTGTAAGTCCCCTTGAAATACCAGCAAATCACATCGAGCCAATTGAGACTATTCGCACTGAAAGAACCTTGGAGTTGAACGCTTGAACTTTCTTGCAATCTTAGCATGTGGAATACTTTGATCAAGAGAGAATAGGGTAGCCGTTGGCGACTTTATTCTGCGTTGGTGCGGTCACGAAAAACACATCAACATGCCTTCTTAAGTGGAAAAGTGTTGCATTTCGGTTGTATAAATATACACGCCTTCCATTCATTGCATACGCACATTGAGCAATCTGAGTTTAGTAATTTTATTCCATATCCATTTCATTATATTGCTTGAGTTTACTGCATTGCTGAGTTTGACAAATACAGTGAATTATTACCAGCAAATTACCAGTCACAGTGAATTAAATCATTTTGAGTTCAGAGTGTGGTATTTGTGAATTACAGCTGAGTAGGAATTTGGAGTTGAGTTCATCATTTGTGAGAGAATTGAGTTCATCATTTGTGAATGAGTTTAAATCTGCTGAGAGAAGCTTTTCTTATTTTTTGAGAGCATATTTCACCATTTGCTGAGAGACATCCCCTGTTATTATCTTCATCACTTCTGAGTTCACAGTAAGAAGTTGAGATTACTTTTCAGTTGTAGTAAGTGATTAATTTTTGAGGAAGAGTTTGAGACTGGTCTGAGAGTGCTGGAAGTCTTTTGTTCAAGGTCTGAGGAGCTGCAAACCCATTCAAGGTCATCCCCTAAAGGGAAAAGGCATATACCAGGCATGCTGTTTCATCCTTCATGTTGTAGAGCATATTTCTTGATAAATAACTAAAAGAGTAAAATGCTGAATGTGCATAGTTAGGGAATTGCATTGAGTTCAATACTTCAGTTAAGATATACAAGGAATGGTTCTATGTTGCACCATGTAAATAAATTACCTTAAGGAATAGCTATACATGTTTTCTGAAGTGTATACCTGATAGCATAAGTGTGTGCTTGCGTTCAAGTGTGAACTATGTATGAACTCCATATGAGAAGTATATAGGGATTCAATATATACTCCTTGTTGTGGAAGGGTCAGACGCTCCTCCTCTTAACATCCCACCACAACAAGCTAATCCTCCTTCCCCCTACGATGATCTATAGTGGGAAATGGATGACCTCTTGGTCGATCAGTGTTAGGGGGAGGCCCCTTTATCTTTAGAATAGATGTGTGTGTGTTGTGATGTGTTCCTGCGTGATCGTGGTATGTGTTCCTGGATGGCCCTTGTCACCCTTGTTGGTGCTTGGATGCAAGCGTGGTTTTTGTGTTGTAAACCTTCTGTGCAGGTCTACGAGGATGTAGGATTCTTTTCCGGGTTTCCTTTATGTGATTGATCTTGGGGGACGCCTGCTTGCAGGTCTGAAGGTCTGTAAGGCATTTTTCTAGGTTTCCTTCATGTGAGAGATCTTCGAGGATACCTTCTTTCCAGGTCTGCGGGCCTGTGAGGCGCTTACTTCTTGGGGCCTGCTTCATGTGAGAGATCTTGGAGGTTTCCTCCTTGCAAGGTTGGGGCCTGTAATATTCTTTCATTCTATAGCTTCATAGTTCTGCAGTGCTATAAAGTTCTTTGCTTGTCCTGCGCTCTTGAGTTCGCTAGATAACGGTCTACTTCCTTGATGGTTCAGGTATACATTTGTAACCGTATTCACTCTTCAATCGACTTTACCGAAGCACTCATCAGTATTCGCGCTCACTAAAGTGGGGGAAAAATGCATAGGAGCGAATTTGCACCCCTTATGCAAATTCCCCTTTTACACTTCCTCACCTTGAAAACCAAATCCAAACGAAAAATTCCACATAAGCTAGCTCCCTTCATTGCACTTGGCATCTTCCTATTGCATTGGTAGAAGAATAACTGTTGGGGACACTCGCACGGCGTGCAGACATCCGTGCAGAGCACTTAAATCTCTGGCGGATTCCTGCGTTCTAAGTTGGCAGAGGCATTACATTTCCTATTGGGAATGAATTGTGACATCCCTCTTCGACCAATTGACCCAAAGATGTCTTATTCTTGGTCATTCTTCCTTAAAATTGATCCATTCTCAGTTCATTTCATCCTCGTGCATCCTCTAAGCATTCTAGCAATCACTTCTTGCATTCTCAAGCACTCTCAGGAACACTTCGACACTCCATTGCTGCAACAACACTCCATCAACTCCGTAGAGCTAGTTTGGAACAAGCCATTACAGTAGGGGCTTGAGGTTTACAATGCCTCCCTTCATCGCAGTTGAGGCTGTGGTGATTGTTCAAGCTCTCTTTCTCCATCATAGGCTAGTGAGCTCTTGGTGGAGGTAGTAAAGTTTTCACTCGTCTCCTCTACGATTTGGTTGAGTAGGACTTGACTGTTTTGTAGTGTTTGTTGTGTTCTCTACTTTATTTTCTCTTTTATCATATATTTCTCTATCGTTGCTATCTTGGCTGTCCGTGGTGGTGGAAACACCAAACGGGGGTTTGAATGAGGTAGACCCCTATACAATCCCCAAAATTTTTCCCTCTTTCTTGTGTTTAGGTGGACGTGCATATGGAGTTAGCTGGTGAATAGGATATTTTGTGAGATCATATTCATCACCTTAGCTTTAATATATTTGCTTTATCACATTCGTTGGTATCTTTCTTATTTCATAGTTTTGTTTTGTTCCCCTAAGAAATAAATAGCTAGGTCGTCAGTTTGTTTTTTGGCAGTTCATACTGTGTTTTTGGTCCTCTAGTCGTACGGATGCCAGCGCACCTGAGAGATGCCAGTGCACCTGAAAGATGCCAGCGTGCCGTGCTGTCGTTCTTGAACCACACTTTCATCCTCAGGCAAAGAGCTACCTAAGGTACAGTGTTGAACCCAAAAACCGGCTCGCCTCGCCGCATGCTAGATTTCGGGTCTGCAGAGTGATTGAAGGACCTTATAGTCCTCATCATTCTCATCCCTCATTTCAAGAAACCCCTTTAGAGTGAGGTAAGTTAGGGCAGCCTTCCGCTATTGGCTCTCCATGACCTGGAGCCTTGAACGTGGTTGGTCCCCCTCTCTTATAGGTAACTTGCCTTTATACTTAACCAAACCTCTTTGTAGCTTTATGATAAAATTGGCTTCCTCCAGATTTCATCCAACATCATAATCTTTATCAACTTGTTTCTTAGATACTCTAAATGCTGCATCTTTCCTTTAGAATCCTCAGTTTAAAATCTCATTTCAAACGCATTAAGAATTTCATGCAATTTAGTCCTCTTCAAAACATTCAGATCCTTAGTTTCTTCAATTACAAAGACTTTAGAATCAAACCTTATAGGAAGAGATATGAGTACCATTTTTACAACATTATTTTCTTTCAATTCCTCACAAAGACCTCAAATAGAGCTGACAACTTCATCAACTTGCAGCATGAATTTGGCAATATTCTCATCTTATTTTATTTTCAAGCTTTCAAACTAAGATCTATGACTTTGCAGCTTTGCCTCTTTGACTTTTTCATCACCTTCATAGATGGTTTGCATTTTTTCCAATATTTACTTCGTTGTTTTGTACTGCATCACTTTCAAAAATTTAGAGTTATTCAATCCACATAAAATAACATTCCTTTCCTTAGCATTAATTTTGCAAGCTCTCTTCCCAGCTTGAACCCTAGGAGGGTTTTCAGGAATCTCATATCCCTCTAAAACTAACTTCTAGATATCAAGTCCTAGAGCCATCATGTAGGATTTCATCCTAACTTTGGAAAAGGCGAAATTGGATCCATCAAAGAGTGGTGATCTATTTGTAGAGAATCCTGCCAGAATAGTTCTAAGTGTTCCTTCCCAAAACTATCTTAAGCTCGTAGGCTTCTTCAAAGGAACCTTGCTTTGATACCAATGGAAGGGAGCACAATCTACTAAGAGGGAGGGTGAGTCATTAGATCTAATCAAATCAAAACTCTTAACTTAAACTAAAAATATATTAGATCATGTAACTTGAATCTTCACTACTACTAATCAAGCATTGAGCACACATTCACACAATTGTGGAAACCCAAGATGGGAAAAACCACAGTTAGAATAGCTTCTTGTGTCTTTTATTAAAATATAGCCTCATAAAGAAAAAATGTACAAGTGAACTTTACAAGGTGAAGTAGTTACCGACCTACTGGAGACACCAATCCCCTAATGTATTTGTAGGCACTAACCTACTAGAGACACCAATCCCCAACAGAATAAAACAAGAGGTAGAACACTTGTCCTACTGGATTATAGAGATAAAGCTTACAGATCTTCTATATGGTTGAATACATCTCATACATGTGCTTGAGTTATAGCTGACACTCTCCCACATTGCTTATACTTTTGGTTTCTCCCCTCAATCTGCAATTTGACATCTTCATGAAGGTCATGAGTATATTTCGCAAACTCCTCACCTTCTGCACTTCTCCTTTCGAAATTACCAAGATCTCTAACCTCAAATACACCCCTCGGATGCATACCATAAACAATGTAGAATAGGCTCAAATTTGTACTCCTATTTGTAGAATCATTATAAGAAAATTCAGCCTGTGCTAAAGCCATATCCCAATTACTAGGTGTGTTTCCTATAAGACACGTCAACATATTACCCAAACTTTTGTTAACTACCTCTGTTTCACCATCTATTTGGGGATGGTAAGCTAAGCTAAAAGTGAGATGGGTTCCTAACTTCTTCCCAAGCATTCTCCAAAAGTGACCAACAAACTTCATGTCTCTATCAAATTCTATACTCCTTGGTATACCATACAATCACACAAATTCTTTGAAAAAAAAAGTTAGCTATATTTGTTGCATCACTAGTATTCTTGCAAGGGATGAAATGAACCATTTTTGAAAACTTATCCACCACTACAAAAATAGAATCATTGCCTCTTTGAGTTCTAGGCAATCCTACAATAAAATCCATACACACCGAATCCCATGGTCTATTTGGCATAGGTAGTGGTTGGTACAAACCAGTGTTTTGATTGCTACCCTTTGCATGCTAGGATCTTTTGATCGCTACACATACTGTAATGTCCCTACTAGAAATTATACTAATTTTAACCTACATTACCAATTTCTCAAGAAAACAATGTATTTAGAGAGTACCTTGGCTTGATTTAATCCTTGCAACACAAGTTAGAGATCAATTACATTAATAACTTAGCAAGTAGAGTGTCATGGTTAAAAATTAGTAAATCCATAATAAATTTGTTAATCTAGTTATTGCCTTATCCTAGGGTTGCTCAACCTTGGGAGAACATGGAAGAGAGTGACTCGATGAGGTGTCCTTAGCCTCTCTAGGCATAAAAGTAGTACCCTTTGGACTAAAAGGAAGTACCCTTTTGGCCTCATGTGGCCTATGCAATTCATATGAGGTGGCCTACCTAGTGAGGATTCTAATTTTTTTGTTATCCCCTCATCTTGCCATCTTTCCCCATTTCCTCATGATTGGTCTCCTTATATTGCTAAACTAGATAGGGGAGTGAGATTTCAAAAGGGTGTCCTGGTAGCCCAACTCTCATAAGCCCAAAGGCAATACCCTTTGGACTAAAAGGCAGTACCCCTTTGGCCCATGTGGGCTCATCCTGTCCCCTCTCGGGTGGCATACCTAGAAGAGGGCCCCGTCACCATACCCCTTTTGTAATTCTCCCTTCTCCCATCATGGTAAAGATATGTGCACAATAAAATAATCAATTTCATATTTGTAAATAATCATATCAGCAATACGTATTGAATTATAAGTTATAAATAGCACTATGTATGAACCATTGATCATATTTAAACAATGCATTATATTCCAATATAGATCCTACCACAAATATATTAACTTACAAATCTGCAATCACAAGATAGCTTATGCAAACAAAGATTCTATGGTTCGCTTGCCGATCTGCTTCTCTTCCTCCTAATTCCCAAATCGATCTTCTCCTAACACTCAGAAGATATTGTTAGTGTAGACCAAACAAATAAAAATTTATTACCCATACTTATATTAAAGCATCATAAGTACTTATAAGGTTCAATAATTGCTGAAAGCATCATTATTACATAACCGTATATATATATATATATATATGAACTTATATGTTTACGTTTATATGTAATTATATTAACTTACTGCCCTTATTGTTCCTGAGTGTAGATTGTTATTTATTCCTGATTACTCATATATTTACTTATTCTTACGTTGCCGATTATATTATACTTGCTCATTTTGTTCCTTTATTATCTCTTTCAAACCTGTTAATTACTCTTGCATTCATCTATTTTATATCTCTTATGCAACCTTGTATATGATTCGATGATCATATTTGTTGAGATATCTGCCCTTACGTCTGAGAATATTCCTTATTCCCTTTCCCAGATTTGCCTGTATATTCCTGATTTTATTTATTTTCTTTTCCTTCCCTGAATGCCCATGTACTTCCCATGATATTCTCTATTTATGCCTTCCAAGAAATGTGTTTCATTTTAAAAGATACAATGTTTCATACATACATGCCTCCTTCAAAAGAGGTGACTTTTGCAAAAGGATTAACCTTTCCTAACATGTTAATAAAACACCAAACAACTGCCCATATTATGTTTTATTGCTAATAACACCAAGCGCCACTATTAAAATATCGCACCATTAGTGATCATGAGAGAATCACATCAGATCTTGTTTGTATTAACATAATCGTAGAATTCTTAGTATTGCATCCTATGGCTTCATTTAATTATTATCACATCTTGCCATAACATGGAATCGCTGTGCTTTATTTATAATCACTATAAGCAATATTATCATATGATTGCTGTTGTCTATATATTTTATATACATATATTATATGTTAGTATATTTATTAGTTATCTATAACATATTATTTTTATATTAAATATTTCTCCTTTAAAATATATTTATTATTATTATTTTTATATTGATTTTTTTTTTAATATCTTTTAGTATTTATATATATATTATAATGATATTTGAATTATCAATATTTATTTTGTTTTGTCAATATTTACATTTATAATTATAATATTATCGTCTGATAATTTTCTGTATAATTTATAATAATATTAAATTGTTAATATGTATTTTATTCATTTATTTTTATTTCAAAGTGTTACGATTTTAGGGACATGACACATACCTATTCACCTATGCTTTCATTCGTGGCCAATAATAGTGTACACTCAGCTGTAGGCAAGTTTTTCCCTACCCAAAATGTCATGCTAGGCTGCCACAATGCTTCTCCTTGAATAGATTCTCCCTCATTGATCCTCTAGGAATGTACAACTGATTTACCTTTGAACGAAAAAATCATCCTACAACATAAAATCAGTCCATGGTCCTCTGTCTCTGCTAATAGGACTACTACAAACTTCATATGCATCTCTAAAATTTGTATTATTCTCATACAACTCATTCAAGCTTTCAAACCCAACACTATTTCTCTAAATCTCCTGTAACAGTAGACTTCTTCTACTTAATGCATCTACAACTTTATTTGCTTGCCCACTCTTATGTTTCATGTAAAGTTAAAACTCTGAAGGTACTCCACCCATTTTGCATGCCTTTGATTTAGCTTGTGCTAGCTGTTTATAAATTGAAGTGCATGGTTATTTGTGTAAAAAAAAACTCCTTTGGAAGCAAGTAATGCCTCCAATTCTTCAAAGATTGATCCAATGGATAAAATTCAAGATCATAAGCTAAATACTCCTTAGCATCATGTAACTTTTCACTGAAATAAGCAACTAGTTTCGGCTCTTGAATTAAGAAAACCCCTATTGCTAAGCCACCAACATTTGAAATGTGCCCCTTAGTTTTTTCTTGGAAATTTCACAACACAAACCAACACTACACCAATGATTAGTGTTAGCTCCAAAATTGAAACCCAATTTAAAATGATCTCAACGCCAAGAATGCACACTCAATTTCGAAGAAGGAGAGGTGTTGTCATATGGCGGAGAAAACTAAACAATATTTGAAATGAAATTACAATTGAATGGAGCTAGGTGGTGAACCAACCATGAAAGATTTCCGCACTTCCATTGATTCAGTGGGGGGGAGAGATTACAAAACAAACCAATTCATCCGCTGCGCGAGCATCCACTTGTGAGTGGGAATTCACCACTTTTCAGTGTGTACATAGACTGATTAACAAGTTCTTTTTCCACACTGGCGGTAAACCATCCAGAGGTTACAATGTTGTGAATGAAACACAATAAATGATGAAATAAGAATGAGTGGACAGTACTACTGTTACCAGCATTTACAGTGATCTTATTACAATGAATGCCATTAGAAATCTGCTCCAAAAAAGCTGCAATAACTTTACTATATTTCTGATTACATTGATGAACTGAAAAGCCAGAGGAATATAGCACGGAAAGGACCATACCAGGTCTGATTTTCAAACCAGCAAACTGTGACTCTCAACCAGCAGCTATGCAAACTTCCAAATGTTGATATCTCCCACAAATCTTCACCAAACTTCAATGAGACAGCAGCTGATCATCATTAAATTTGTCATATTTTCACCCAAAGAGTTTCTATCTCCTTCAAATGGACTGCACTTTAAGTTAGCAGCATAGATGCCAAAGAAAGATTGCATGAAATGGAAAGAAATAAGTCTGATATAAATTTCCAACAAACTCTAGTTCAGAATAGTAATAATACTTTCACCAATTTGCTTCTATCTTCATCCAAAATGCTCCAATCACTTCCAAATTGGGTGCACATGAAACTAGAAGCTTAAACACCCATGGAATATAGCATAACTTGGAAAGTGCTAAGTCTGATATAAATTTCCAGTGAACCAAAATACAGACCAGCAAGCATCACAACCACCAATATGCTTAATTCTCTCACAAACTCCCACCATACTCACCAAAACTGAAACACAACGCCTCCTAAAGGCAAGGCGATCAAATAACATGAATTAAGCAATACAAAGCAGCCACAAATGAATGAGCTCGAATCCCAATGCAACTATGGAGATGGTATGGCCCTAGGAAAGGGGCGACCTCTCTTAAAAATTGGAGACTCAAGTATAAAATTTGAAATTTCACCCAAAGGGTCACCACAAGCATAGAAAATGTTTAGCCAAATACCCACAACCAAATAAAAATCACTCAAAAGAGTTGTATTTGAAAATCTCCTACAACCATGAAATAACCAACAAACACAAAACTGGAAATTATTACCAAATTCTTCAACGTTGATGCACAATATGCACTTTTGAATGAAGCACACTCTCAATCCACCATCTAGGGAACCATAGTTGCAGGCCCGAAGAATGGAGTAGAATTGCTAAGCTTCCCCTTAGCCGGGTTTTGAATTCAATCCAACAATATTTCGATATAATTTTCCAAAGATGAGAAATGAATGAGCAATGGCCTGCTATTATAAAATATAAGGCGACTGTTGGCTCTTCAGCTTCCATCTTTTTTTTCCCTCCAAAAGGGACGCCCATTTCACTTTTGAAATATTTTAATTTTTAAAACATTATATTCACCTTTCTAGGCATCCAAGACTTGAGGAGAAATATTTACTTAGAAATATTTAAATAATCTCTTAATGAGGCGTCCACCCTCAAAGGCCACCTTTGAAAATAACTTTAAGTCATTAATACTAGGCCAAGGGGGCCAATATGAAATTATAACATTAATGACTTAAAATAAATCATTTTACCCAAAATGAGCCTCAAAATGCTGAAAGCCAAATATGCTCCAAATTGCACTCCCTGAAATGGAAACTGAGCTGACTGTTGATGCTACTGCCCAAGATGGCACTGCTAGAAATAGAATTTACTAAAAATAGTAAATTTTGAAAAGTTTCTCAACACGCTTTGCATGTTGTATCATTGTGAAGCTCTCTGAAAACCCATAAAAACCCCACCAGACATGCATCCAAAACTCTAACATACAAGCCATCATAAAAGTATCAGAACCCCTATAAAATAGGAAACCCTAATTTTACTTCTGACGAGCCAACAGGCTTCCGGAAATAGGTTAAATCCAAATGAAGAGAATAGCGCTAAAATGGGGACATTACAACATCACACTCTTATTAGAAGACTTTGTCAAAATCAGGTAACACAAGTATAGGTTGTTCAATCACTTTCTTTTTCAACAATCTAAAACATTTTTCAGCCTTTGTAGTCCATTCAAACTGCTTTTTATGCCCTTTTATAGTGTCAAGTATAGGATCAACTATGGTTTTGAAATTCTTAATAAAATTTCTATAAAAACTAGCAAGTCCATGAAAACTCCTTACCTCATAAGCACTCGTCGGTGTTGGCCAATCAACAATGCTGTTGACCTTCTCCTGGTGCATCTTCAGTCCCTCTTTGGATACCACAAAACCCAAGTAAACCAACTCAGTCTTCATAAAGGCGCACTTCTTGAGGTTGATCAATAATTTCTCCTCATGCAAACTTGTCATAACTAACCTTAAATGCTCTAGGTGTTCTTTTTCAGACCTGCTAAAAACTAGTATCATCCAAATAGACTATTACAAACTTCCCCAAGAATGGTTTGAAGACTTAATTCATCAACCTCATAAAAGTACTAGGTGCATTTGTAAGCTTGAAAGGTATAACCAACCATTCATAAAGACCATCATTAGTTTTAAACGTTGTCTTCCATTCATCCCCAGGTCTGATCTTAATTTGATGGAAACCACTCTTCAAGTCCATCTTTGAAAAATACATAGAACTGCTCAAACAATCCATTAAATCATCCATCCTTGGAATAGGAAACTTGTATCTGATGTGTTGTACCCCAAAATTAAAATTTTTGTTACACTTAGACATTTTGAAGAAATGAATAAAAGTCTTGTCGAAACAGTCAAAAAGGTCAAAATTTGGGTGTGCATGTCTTGCATGGAGGGTTAAAACACAAATTTTTCAATTTCTGACGATCTGGGTCTGCTAAGAACAACTTAACCTACAAAACCCAGATCTCAGTTTTTCATCCCTAAATTTTAGGAAAACTGCTATTTTTAGAAAAATTTCAAATAGTAAAGTTTTCTGGTTTTTCCGGTTTCTTTCAAACGGATACCGCAAAATTTTCTAAAAATAGAAAGTTGGTCCGATGGTCCGGAATCGATTTTGATTGGCTCAAAATGTGTCCGTATCGTCGGTGCGTAATCTTAAAATAATCAGCTTTTCCCTACTGGTCTATTCAGCTTTTCAAGCATATTTGGAGTTCTGAGGTCATCAATGGAGGTCATCCGACTGCCAGGCGTCAATTTCAGCATTCAAACTTCCAGCAGAAGGTGGAACGATGAACGCACGAGGATCGAGGAAGAAAAGTGAAAAGTCATGAAAATTTTCTAAGTCTGCTGAGTTTGGGCGCCCCTCTTGAAGAAAGGCGCCCACCTTTTTAGGGCACCAGATGAAGGAATTAGGGTTAGGGTTTCCAATGGAAGTTGCTCAGTTTTCAGTCAACTTCGCGATGGATATCCCCGTCAGAGCATCTGATGATCCAGTCTCCGGCAAATTCAAGTCAAAGTAGAAGGTATGAAGTGAAAATCTGAAACTTGAAGTTGAATGAATTGAAATTTTTTCTAAGTCTGGAGAAACTGGGCGCCCTAAGAAGAGAAAGGCGCCCAACTTTTCAAGGGTGCAAACAGAGGAATTTACAAGGTTACAACGAGATGTCTTCAGAATTCAACTGGCTTTGCAGTGAGCTATTCAACACGACAAATGGAGCTCGCAGTCATCATTCAAAAGGCTGAACAGAGGGTCCGACGAGGGGTGAAAAGAGAAATTCAAAGCAAGAGTGAAAAAGTCAAAAAATAAACTAAGTGTTAGAAAACTGGGCGCCCCCAGTCAAGATAGGCGCCCAACCTTTTGAAGGGTGAAAGTTCACTTTTTGGCAAACGTGTCTCCAGAAGCCCCCTTTTCATTTTCAGTCAGCTTCGCGATGAGCACAGCCATTCAGCAATCCGACGCCCGGAGCTCAAGATTTAATAAGATCATCTGTGGAATAAGGGAGAATGAAGAACTTGGAAATCAGGAAAATGGCTAACACTGAAGAAACTGGGCGCCCCTAGAAGGAAAAGCCTCTCGTGAATTCGGAGGTCAAAATCAAGTTTTTAGCCGGAGGTGCCCCCAGAACATCTTCTTCAGAATCAGTCCGGCTCCGCAGTGAACCACTCAGCTCGCCTGTCGGGTAAACCTGTCAACGAGAAATCAGTGGCAAAGTGGCATGTCAAAATTGAGGAAAATCAAAAAAGTTGAAATTTTGACTAAGTCTGGTGAAGTTGAGCGCCCCTCTTGGAGAAAGGCGCCCAAATCTTCATGCCTTAGAAGATTTTTTGAAGATTTCTAAAATTTCAAAATTGTGAGAAGAAGAAGATGGCGTCCAAACTGAGAGGAGATGAGATTTAGGGTTTTGGAATAAAAGCAGAAAAAAAGCAAAACCTAAAATCAAAACCTAAGTCTATTTAACACTTCTTTTCAGTGTATTTTTCATTATTTTTGCAGGTAGCATCCAGAGGAGAAAGTTGGAGCAGCAACTTTGAAGAATTTTTATGATTCAAGAATCCATAGTTGCTGGTTTTATATCAGATTTTTCAGACCAGCAAGCATAAACCATTGTTCTTTCAAGCTTTTTGTTCCAGAAGATCAAGTTTTTCAAGTAGAAGGCCAAGGCTTTCAATTTTTCAGTCATCTGGGTCTTTTTGCTTCCATCTTCTGAAGAATTTTTCAGGAACTTCATCAAGTTGCAGCAAGTGCTTTTATCTTGCATGTTAGTGAAAACTTCAGTGCATTCAAATTTCAACCATCTGGGTCCTTTCCAATCAGTCTTCTGAAGAAAACCCATATCGCAGCTTTTTTCGAAAACTTAGGGTTGGCTGCTTTTTCGATTAAACGTCAGAGTTTTGCAAATCCAATCAACTGGGTCCATTTCTAATGATATTCTGAACAAAACCCAGATGCCAGCTTTTTTCGGGAAAAATTGAAGAAATTAGGGTTTGCTGCTTTTTCAGTCAAAATTCGAGATTTTCAAAAACGGACGATCTGGGTTGTCTTGTATCGTCATTCTGAACAAAACCCATATCTCAGAAAAATTTCTCAAAAATTCGTCCGTTGAAGCACAAAAATCAGCATTCTAAAAATAGAAATTGCACAAGACTTGTCTGAACCAAGGCGAGTTTACAGTCATTCTTCAAGTTTTCTGAAATGGAGTACACTCCTAATGTTTTCAAGTCCTAATCAGCACTTTTTCACAATTACATCAAAACAGCTGAGACAGACTTGCATCATGTCACTTCGGTATTCGATCTTCATCCATTGAGAGAGCAGCAACACTTCGATCAAGAACCTGGACATTCGACTCCTCGCAGCAGCGTCTATTCCTATATCACCGAAGCCTTGAGTCTGTAATCGCCAGCATTAAGCATTACAACCCGGCTACTAGGGAGATCCAGTCAGCAGATGGCAGATTGATTTGCAGTTTAAAGCCTGACATGGTTGAAAAGTGTTTTTCCATTCCCCCATGGCCTGAAAGTGTAACTCTTTCGAGGGATGAGTGTGAAAAGATGTGGAATATGCATAAAGACAAATACAGCAAGAAGATTGCCCAGAGATGGATGAAAGAAAAACATAAGACATTGCCCAAGAATGTCGGACGAGGGGAGTTCAAGGACGAGGTTGCCATCATCATCACTTTGCTCAACAGGGTCACTGGTTCCGAAGATGCCACCAAGTTCCAACCTTGGATGTTTTATGCCATACCTCACATTATGAAGAAAACCGAGTTTTATGACTGGCCTACTTTGATTAGTGACTGCCTACATCAACAAATAACAGAATATTTCCAGTTTCATGTATTTCACATGGTGTCATATCTAGTCTACCTGGTGGCCTATCAAGGTCAATTCAGAGGATTGAACACCGAGGGATCTTGAGCGTTCAACACATATATAATTATTATCCTCAGCTGGAGTTCACAAAGTCGTTGCACCACTACAAAAGGTGAACGAGGCATTCTTGATGTACACGGTGCGTGACTTAGACAATGAATTGCACGTCCGCATATCTTCAGTTGCTAGGGCAGCAATGGCGGAATGGGCAGATTGGTTTATACAGTTTCCTACCTTTACCTATCTCAGGGTTTATGGTTATTTAGGTGCCCCGCTCATGTTGCCAAGGTATCCGTCAGACGAGGTCATCTTCATGGAATTCTTGAGACAAGCTCACGGTGTTCATACAGTCTTGAGAAATAGAAAGAAACCTTCTCTTCACTTTCCATTAGGGTTGGGTATTTATACATGCAGGACTGCTACAGATGACAAGACAATTGGAAAAGAATTAGATAAATTCGGTCTCAAATCCTACAGTGAGAGGCGGTCATTTGATCCTCATGGTGTCTATGCTGGCCGGTTGGAGAAGAACTACAATCACATACCCGCACTTGAAGATTTTTGGGCTAACTGTGCAGATGAGTTTGAAGTGCGAAGGCGTAACTACAGCAGGTTAACTCTCCATCAGATGAAAGATTGCTTAAATGAAGATATAGAAGGGCTCTCTGATGATGATGAAGATGTTCTTCTACCAATGTACACTCAGAAAAGAATCGAGGATCAGCCTCTTCCACAAGTTAATTGGGCAAACAAGGAATCTCTTTCAGTTGAAGACAGAACAAGACAAGTCATTGAGTATAGTAAGGTTTTCTTAGTGCTTAAAAGGAAGAACTCTATTCCAGTAGCAGAGCCGCCAAGGATAATTCCCTCTTCTTCCACAGCACAGTCAAAAGGAAAGGGTAAAAGTCAGTCTCAAGATGGCCAAAGGCAAGATCGAATAAAATGTAAAAAGAAGGTTGGATTTCGTGCATAGTCATACAGAACAACCTACGATTCAGGTCCTCTTGACGAGTCCACACCTCAAAATAAAGCAGAGGAACCCACCTTCAACACATGTTCCTGTGCCTTTGACGGGTTCGTCACCAATTCACATTGATCTTGATATCAAGATGATGAAGAGATTGCAGCGTACCTCCTGAGGCAGTTAGTAAAGATACTACGGTGTCTTGGCTTGAGAACTCCTTAGGAAGGGTTAGGAGAAGGCCTTCATATCAAGTGAGTGTTGATGATCTCGATAACATTTATCAGGAACCTCCTAAGAAGAAGGCAAAGAAGCAAGTTCATTTTGATAGGAATCCTGATAACGAGATTGTCATAGAGACTGCAGTGCCTCCAGAAGATAAGAATAGGGATGAGGTAAACATGGATGATTTTGTCATGGTCAAGGCTAATCTCGGTAGAAATACCAGACATGCAGATTTGAGTCTCTTCAAAGTTGTATCTGAAAACCTACATGAAAGAGTGCTTAAAGATGGAGAAGACAAGGCCGCCCTCAAGGCTGAAAATCAGCAGCTTAAGCTTTTCATTTCTAACCTTGCTCGTGGTTCTTCACAAGCAACTCAGTTGCTGCCCCAGGTCTTAGAGACACCAGCTGATCATCATCAGTTAAGACAGCTGGTCATATGTGGGAAAGAGACTCAGGAGTGGATCGAGAGCTTCATTGTCAGAGGAAAGGAGATCTTGGCTCAGATGTTCCAGTTGAGAGAAAACGCTCATGAACTTCGTCAAGGCATCCAAGGATTTGAACAAACATTGGCTGAAGTAAAACCTAGGCATGAGATTATCATTGCTGATTTAGACACAGCCTACGGTTCAGCAGTTTCAAAGGAGCATAAAAGACAAATCCTTGCATGGAGAGAACGTCATGTTTTCAAAGTTAAAACCTATGAGAGGATATCTGAAGAATTCATCACCTACAGGCAAAGGGTGGTTGAAGCTCTCCTTTTCATCAGTGAATTTGTCATAGAGATCCCCTCTCAGTACAGTCTTGAAGATGGTTCTTATGTCGGGCTTGAGGAGGTGCAAAATCAGTTCCAGAACGTTGTTCATAGTTGCAGCCCAGTTGGCGGAAGGATAGGTCATATTTCAGTGATGTCAGCAAAGTTCAATAAAGCGGCCAATGAGATTGAAGATTTCCTAAGATCTATTGCAGATGCTGAAGATATTCTTGAAAAGCGGTGTTTTGCTGTTGATGGCATAGATGCACCGAACCGACACAATCTCGACTTCCTAGCGGATGTGATTGAGCTTTAAGCTTCTTTCTAGAAGCTTTCTTTCCCGCTTTCTTTCTATTCTTGGAATAATCCTTATCCATTCTTTGAGGATAGAAAGAAGATAAGATGTAATAGTTGGCGCTTCCGCTTTTTCTTTTTAGGGTTTTAGTTATCTTGTTTCTAGATTTAGTAATAAAGCTTGCTTGCTGAGCAAGCCCTAGATTGTGAAAGCAAGGAGATTTTAGGGTTCCCTACTCCTCTGCTATAAATAAAGAGCCTTTGCTCATTTAGTTTTTTAACGGTTATTGTCATAGCAAATTGCGAGCGAATTGCAGCAAGTTGTTATTCAGTTCAGTTCACTTAGTTTAAACCGTGCTAGTGAGAACAAAACGCTGAGCCTATTGTGCCTTCTATTTGTTGCTCAAGTATTGTTCATTTGTATTGTGATAAGCAAATTGTTGAGCCTCTTTAGCCAACAAGGAGTTAGTGAGATTGTTGTTTTCTATTGTGTTAAGAATAAGTTTGCAAGCCTCCTTAGCTGCAATTTCTTATTCAAGGCATGTTAGAAGGGAGTTTTGTTTTAGAGATTTGAGTAATAAAATCATGAGCCTCTTTTGCCTTGATCTAAAATCTCAGATTTCCGTTATCTATGTTATGCTTTCATGATCTTTATTTCAGCTAACAGTGAAGTGTGTAGGTGTTTGTTGAGAGAGAGATTGTTAAAGTATTTTTGTCAGAAAATCTGCCTTGTTAATTTCTAACTTCTCTTGCTCTGCTATTACTTGAGAGGTTAGGAACGTCTTTAGTCTAAGTTAGTCGTAGTTGAACTTCTTATCAGAAAATCTCAGCTGCGGCGTTTGTGTTTAAAAAACCTTGTGCTCTAAGCTGATCCAAAAAGATAGGCAACTTAGTTTTAGTTTACTTTCTTTCAAACACCATCAGCAAGAGGGAGCTTCCCCTCCTAATTTGAAGAGCAGTTTATCTGTGCATAGCTGTCCGTTTTCAAATCCGCATTCCAGAGGTGCGAATTTAAACGCCAACATGATGGTAATCTTATTGATTGCTCTAGAATCCCTACACATTCTCCAGTCACCTTCTTTCTTGGGCACTAGAACTGTTGGTTTATCACAAGGGCTAAGACTTTCCCTTATCAATCCTTTCTCCCACAATTCTTCCACTTGCTTTCTAATCTCCTCATTCTCCTTCGAAGTCAATCTATATGTATCCTTATTTGGTAGGCTATCCCCTAGAACCAAATCCATATGGTGACTAATACTCCTCATTGGAGGCAACTCATTAGGAAAATCAGATACCACAATATCCATATGCTCTTTCAATATTTCTGGTATCTCCTTCGGAAAATAAAATCAACTTAGTAGTGGTAGGTGCATCCTTAGTCTTAAGTACTAATGCATATCCCACTTCTTCCTTCTTAATATCACACAAAAATTATTTGCCACTCACCAACATAACCTTGTTGCTACTGCTGCTCTTATTATCTCCTTCTCCTATCAAAGGTAACCATGTATGTTTTTGACCATCCTTCTGAAAAGTGTAGGTATTGTTTCTTCCATCATGTATGGATCTTCTATCAAATTGTCAAGGCCTACCAAGAAGCACATGACAAACATCTGTGGGCATGATGTCACACATAACCATGTCCTTATAACCACCTATCTGAAACTCTACTGAGGCCTTCTCATCGACCAATAACTGATGTCCCTTTTGTAGCTAAGAAACTTGATAGGGACTTGGATGTTTAATTCTATTAAGACCTAGCTTGTTACCCATTTGATTTGAAATAAGATTATCTATACAACCACTATCAATAATAAGTTTGCAAAACTTACCTTTAGCCTTGCAATTGGTCTTAAATAAAGCTCTCCTTTGTACAAGTTCTGGATTCTCCTTTGGTAGCTTCAGTGATACTCTTTTGAACAAAAAAGTCTCCCCTATCTTAGGTTTTTCTAAGTTATGAGAAGGTGACTCCACACTCTCTTGGTCTGCTTGCACAATCTGATTACTCCTCTCAAGCCTTGTGTGGCCAAGTTCTTGTGTAAACTCAAAACACTCCCAACTTTTCTGACCAAACTTGTTAGACTTAAAGCACTTGCGAGGAAAGTCTCTTCCTCTTCCTTGGTAACCTTCTTTACCAAATGGTCCTCCTCCTCTTTTTTGGAAACTACCTCTCTCTCTAGATTAGCTTGTCCATTAGAAGTGCTTAATTCTTCACCTTGATGGTGTTGCTATCCTCTATTAGATTGCTGCTCTCTTCCTATTGCTCCTCTTCCTCTACCTCTGCCTTGCTGATTTTGATTTCTCATAAGCTTTTCCTTTGCTTTAATAGAAAATTGATACACTTCCTCGTGTCCTAGGTGACAAAAGACTCAATTCATCTTGCAAACTATATCGCAATCCGTTGAGGTACTAGCTACCTTTTCCATATCTTCTTCACTATGCCCTGACCGAATCACAAGTTTTTAAAATTCTTCTGTGTATTCTTTCACACTCATCACTTTCTGCTTGAGGTTTTGTAATCTTTTAAACAAATTAGTTTGGTAATATTTAGGAAGGAACTTGGCTTTCAGCTTGGCAACCATTCTATCCCAAGAAGTTATCTTTTCTTTGTTCTTCTTTGATCTTTCCAACTAAACATAATCCCACCACATAGCAGCATGGCCTTTGAGTATTGTGCATGTGAACTTGACTTGTTTATCCTCTACCACTTCATCGTATTCAAAATACTTATCAAGATCACTGATCCAATCATGAGTTCTTCTGCATTGAGGCTTCCTGAGTAGATGGGAACTTCTATCTTGGGCTTGGCTCCAACCCCCATGACTACTCTTAGTATTCTCACCTCAACCACATCAAGGTCTTCTCCTTCTCCATGAACCACCTCTTCTCGGCCTGACTGCTTCTCCTCTTCATTGTCGCTTATATCTCCCGAAGATAACCCTCTTCTCTGTGCCTACTCCATGGCCTGCATTTTTGCCGTGAGATTTTTCAGCATTTTAAGAATCCCTTCATCCATGCCTCTTCTGATACCTCCTCTTGGAATTCTTCTTGGTGGCATGTTGCCCAACTTATCTTGCCCAATCACTTGTGGCTCTAACACCAAAAATTGATGGAAACAATTGAAAACCAAACTAGAAACTATTTTTGAATTACTCTATTTCAAGCTACAAGATCGTTCCCTTTCAGGTAAACCAATTTGGGTATGCAAACTAGGACTAATGACCAATAATTTATCCCAAAAAAGTGTCTTTATGCAGTCTTATACCAAGAATACTTTATTTAGTTTGAGACAACTATTGAGAAAATGTGTCTCAAACTCATTGGTATAACCCTGGTTCTGCCACCAATCAACTCAGAATTGCATAAGTGTTACATTCATGCTCATACCGCCATACCGTGGGAGCCTTCTATCTGAGGAGTGGTAGTGCGGTGTATACTGCCATACCGTGGGAGCCTTCAAGCTGAGGAGCGGTAGTGTAGTGTATACCACCATACCATTGGAACGTTCAAGCTGTCGAGTGGTATTGTGGTGTATACCGCCATACCGCGGGAGCCTTCAAGCTGTCGAGCGGTAGTGCGGTATACCGCCATCGAGTGGGAGCCTCCTACCTATCTAGCAGTAGTGCGGTGAGCGGACCATGGGTGAACGAGCGCGGACTTGGTTGACTGCTGAGGTGTACGCCAAATAGTGGAGGACCTTGCTGACTTGGAGATGGCCATTCGATGTCTGGGAAGTTCGAAAGTTGCTCAACAGGGGAAACTGAACTAAACCGTTTGTACAGAGAACTTTTCGAATCATGGTTGTTGCTATACATTGCAATGTACTGTAACTGTGATGGGTTAAATGGTCGAATGATCAGTGAGTGCTCTTAATTGTATGTTGTATATGCATTGTAACAGTGAGACACAATGAAGTGTGATAAAAAATTGTTTTGTATGAGGTTGATCAAGGAAATGTTGCTACTGTGAGATTAATTATCTTAAAGGAGAGTCTGTAACTTGTATGTAATTCAATTACTGTATTACAAGAGATCTTTCTTTGGTGTGGTGGGTTTTTCTCCCGTAAGGGTTTTCCCACGTAAATTTGGTGTTCAATTGTGTATGTGTTTATTTCTCTATTATGTTATTCCTTTCATATGCATCTTAATGAACTATAATTGCAAAATTTAAAGACATTTGCATTCTTCTTTGAGGTTTGGCATTAGGAGAGTTTGTTCTGCACCTTAAGCTTTCCTTACAACAACAAGAAAGTAATGTATGCGCCAATAAAACAAAAACAATGTAATTGTATTTGCCAATACCATGTTGGCTGGAAATTGGAGGCAAAATTACAAAGGAACCCCATAATGTTTCATTCAAGCAAATAAAGATAACAAAACATGACAAATTATAAACACATTCAAGAAAGAAAAGTTCTTTTGGCGGTCGCCTTATGATGCAGTATAGGGGTTGTCACACCAAACAATATGTGAAACAAGTGCATATCAACCAGACTTGAAAGCAAAGTCATATGATTCCCTCAAAATTCAACTCTTAACCATGCTTTCCCTTGTAGTGAATGCAACCCGGTTTAAGGGATTTGTCAACCAAAAGTTCCATAGCACTTCACAAACAAATTAGTGATCAAGATACCCTTTTCAGAGTTACACACCATACGTGAACACTACCATTGACTCTTTTGGACCAAATTTGAGAACCAATAACATACCCCTGTTCTAGGCTAGTGAATTAGCCCTCGTTTACAAAGAGAGTGCCACCTATTCACATGTTCTTCACCAAATCACCTTGGACAGTCTTTTATTATGTCAAAAAACAACCAATTTCAAGATTAGTCTTGTACATTCAAGGCCTTTATAACGCTGCTCTAGAAAACCCTCACATTACCATGCAAAGGCATAGGGTTTATAGGAAATCACACCTCCAGGGCTTACCCAATCAAACAAATTCTTCAAACACCTTCCAAATCCCCTGCACAAACTCACCAAACCTTCACAAGACCAGTCCCTTCAATATTTTCCCAAACCCATGCTTAGGTTTCTCATTTTCACAAGGGAATAGCACTGCCCAGCACTAAGGCATCATACCATCACCACCCTATTGACTCTCCTTGCTTCCTAATGCATTAAAACATCTAACCTAACATGATACAAGTCAATACACGGAGCCTCAGGACCAAACAATAGGTGGATTGACTAACACATCATTTATTGCCTTTCAAACCCTTAAGACAGTGTAACAGGACAGTCACAAAGATTTACAAAGAACTCGCACAAAACTCAATATTAAACCCTCAAACTTAGATTAAATGGAAACTAATTCATGGTATTCTGACATACGATGAATTTCAAATCATTAGAACACTGAACCAGGCCGAACACTTCTGGAAAAGATCAGAAAACAGTGTAAATTGCAGAAAATAACGTTGAGTTTATCAGAATGATCTCAAAAACAGACTTCAACAACCTCAAGTTCGAGCCTTTCAAGGCTTTAAATACATTTTGAAACCCAAACCAATCTTCCCAACGTACACAACTAACTTTCAAATTCTTAACCCTTAACATTCCCCAAAAATTGCATTTTATGCTTAACAACATTTGCATTTATTTTGCAATTTTTTTAACAACTTGACACCTTAAACACTAAACCACACAAATACATGTTAAATGGTCTTGATTGACCTTATTTAGAACAAATAACTAAACCACCCCTAGACTCAACTATGACTCTTCCTATCAGCTCTCAAAAAACCACATTTTGCCAATAAGGTGTAGGTGCTCCTGCACCACCTTACAAAAGCAAATCCATACACCCCTCTGACTATCCAGTTACCATGTTGAAATCTGACTTTGTCTACTTCTAATTCCTCCTTCCTTTTTCTTTTATTAAATGCCGTCTCTCTCAATCGATGTCTTCCTCCCTTCTGAGTTTTCTTCCTCCGCTCCCCTTGCTAACGGCCTATCCTTGCTTCTTATATCTCATCAACCTATCTTTCTTCCTGTTTTTATGCTGCCCATGATGCCTTCCTTTGCTGCGCCAAAAAAATCACTTACCCTTCACCTACTCGATGCCAAGCAACTCCCAGTTAGTTTGCCATTCATAACTAAAAAAAATATCTTTCTCCTTTTTAGCCGCCTGGAATTGCTCTGCAAACAAAAGCTTTATTTTATATGCTCTTATTGCCTCCCACGCAGATACATGACTGTCCACTTAAAAAAATTCAAATTGCCATGTGAGAGGATTATGCTTGAGGTCGATATTCCCTCCCTTTATTAGCTACGTAGGACGAGATACATCAAACATGCAAAGTGAAAATTCATTCCACTGACCTTTTGTTTCAGCTGCACCATAATGACAACCTATAGAATGATATCAAAATTTGCTGACAAAGAATGCAATCAGCAAAAATAAAAATTCAAAGTTTCCTTTCAAAACAACATGGTATACTCCCCAATCTCACGCCCCCTCATTACTCAACACAAGCCAAAAATCCGCACAACAAAGAGCCAAAAAAAGAACAAAAGAAAAACCAAAAATTTGGAGATGATGCTCCTGCATCACTCTGTCACTGTGAATAGATGTATTGCAAGCATATAACAGTCATACAAACACTTCTCAGTATCTAATAATGTATTTTTCTCGATTTACTGATATGATTGATCTGACAGTAAAATTACCAACATAAAAAGATATCCAAGCATACTGATTATTTGACATACAACATACTTTAGTAACATATATTTCTGCAAATCTCTAGAACTCAAAATGATATGTCATGGAAATATAATGATAATTCAAGTACTACTTAGCCTTACACTCTTGACACAAAGAATTCCTCTGACATCAATCCCTTTACTACATCAACTTTTGACATCAATGACAACCTTTGTTCAACAATATATACATTCCCAATCTTGTTCAACATTAAAATGAAAAACCTAAAATCCGATGAACACGGAGGCTCTGCAGGGGAAAGACGGAGGTCGACGCTTTTTGAAAATTCCGGAGGGCGGCAACGAGAAAGACGAAGATTCAGATGGAGATCTTGCCACTTACGAAGATTCGGATGGTGTTATTGCCGCTTCTGCAGATGACGATGGACCTGCTTTAGTGGATCCTCTGGTCTCCGCTCTTGCTGCTTCTACGAGCCCTAGTCTGGTGGGCTCCCTTGGTGGCTCCCCTGATTTTGACCTGTGGGCTCTAGAGGAAGACGAGGACGAATTTCTGTTCTCAAACTTTGAAGATCCCGTTGATGGTTTTTCTGTTGCTGCTTCTAGTGGGCCTGAGGATGGGCTCTTTGAAGGGTTGGTTGAGGAGGATGAGCTTCTTCTTGACATCCTTCTGGAGGCCCGTTTGAAGACCCAGAAGAATTTGTTTGCTAGTGAGGATGAGAATACTAGTGACAAAGCTTTGTTTTCTGGTCTCAAAAAAGGGTTCCTTATCCCTAATGTTGCTATGGAGAGCACTCCTGTCCCTGTTGCTTCCCCTCTGCCCTCTATAGTTACTGAGCTTGATGGGCTAGACTGTAGGGCTGAAGGTTTGATTCATTCTGCTCTTCCTTCATTCCCTGTGGCTGCCTTGGAGGATGGCGATGTCTCTGCTAGTAGCTCCATTGCTGTGGAGGAAGGACAAGCTGAATTTGATGTTTCTAATTCTACCATTTTAGAGACCTTGGATTGGCTTAAATGCTCCTTGGTTGGGAGATTCTGTGGTATTTGTCCCAACATAGATGGTATTAGTAGATGGGTTTGTTGGATTTGGAAGTTCTGCGATCAGGTCAAGGTAACTGCTATGATAAATGGTTTCTTCCTCTTTTCCTTTCTTTGCGAAGAAAGTTGCTCTAAGGCCCCTTCTTGATGGCCCTTGGTTTTTTGGTCTGAATGGCCTCTGTCTTCATAGGCGGTCTCTTGGTTTCAACCCTATGACAGACACTCTTATGTTTCCTATTTGGGTCTGTTTGCCAATGTTGCCTTTGGAGTTTTGGCATGAAAAGGTTTTTATGGGTATTGCTAATTCTTTTGGGAAGTTTTGTTGTACGGATAAGATCACGAAATCCATGAAGAGATTACTGTTTGCTAGGTTTTGTGTGTTAGTGGAGAATAACCTTATTCTCCCCACTCAGATTATCTTATCTTCAAGATTTGGCAAATGGGTGTAGCAGATTGAATATGAAAATTCTCCCATTATTTGCCATTCTTGCGGAAAAGTTGGTCATGCCTCCTTTACCTGCCTAAGGAGAAAGAAGGAACACTATGTTTGGAAGAAAAAAGAGAGGATGCCTACTGAAACGGAAAATCACACCACACTCTTTCAAAATCCTGAGAAGATGTCTGTTGTTGCGGAAGATGACACCTCGCTTTTTCAAACTCCCCAGGTTGAAGATTCTAAGAGTCCCTCAGTTGATACTTCTAGGTTGATTGATCCCATGAGTGGTTCTGTTTCTTATCCTTGCAATAAAAAGATGAAAAGATTTGTGGAAAAGAACCCTTGTATAATGGTTCAGCAAAAATCTTTGCAACAATTTTTTAAACCACCTTGAGCTGGGTGTGTTATTTTTCTGCTCCATTTCGATGGATTTGCAGTGGTTCTGTTTGGTTGCTGTTTTGCGTTGTCTTTTTGTTCTTTGCTAGTTTGCTATTTTTCCGAGCTGAACATTCTATCTTTCAATTTGTAAAAGGGTTCAGGGCCCTTTCAAAAACCTTGCTCATCTAATCAAAAACATTAAAATGAAAATCCAAAAGGAAAAGGTAACTAGAAAATTTAAAATTTTAGAAGTTGAAGACTCTCAAAACCATATAGAAGGGATTCGGTTTTGCTAGTATGAATTCATTAGAGATTTTTAGAATTTTTTTTGGGATTTATATAGTTCAGCACTTTCCATGATAAATTCATTAGGTATTTTTAATTCACCAATTACCATGATAAAATCATACTTCGTTCAGTTTCTTTGGACTAGTTATTATTTATAGAGGCCTTACTTTTTGTCTATAAACTCAAAATGAAGTGTTATTTTTAAAACATGCACTATATTGAAGAAAAATATAGTTATATAACTTTCGATTTTATCTAAGCACTTATTTTTCTCTTGCAACCAAACTACATTTATGAGACTATTGACGACAATAACCAATCTTATAATGATATCTCTACTAAGTAATGTTTCAAAACTACCATAGCATCCCAAACATTCTCAAGCATCGAATAAGTAGGCCATTATCTAGAAAAATTCTTTGAATTATAAAACTAGACCTAATTATGGGATCATTGTTAAATAGTGAATAAATATTTGATTTAAAAACTTTAAATTGGTATTGAATACACTTTTTTATGGCAAGAGACAATTTTAAGTGACTTTTTTCTTTCACATTTCTTTCATCTAAGTCTACATAAAATATAATGATTTGTTTGTGGTACATTTGTATTAATTATAGGGGTTGTAAACTGAGGCATGATTAACATGTATAAATGTAGTTGTACCTATTCAAATAATTATATATATAATCTACGAGAAGGATTTGAATACATTTATGGTAGTTTTGATAGTTTTATTATTTACATTGTAACGTTGTGCTTGAGTGATCTTCATGTAGATAGGTTTAGTTTTTAAAGAGTTTTAAAAAAATCTTGGAAAACAAGATTCTTCTCCCCTTTCTACTTTTTCTATTTTAATTGTATATTTACAAAATAATATGTTAGTTTGAATAAATAATTTTATTACCTTCTTATTACTTCTCATGTGAACATAAATCATTCTCTAATTTTATTAAATATTTGATTTCTTAAAAATTCCAAGCTTGATGGTTTGGTAACAACTAACTAGAACTCAATCACTAGTATCCCTTGTAGTAGTCTTTCTTAATGAAAAATATTAAACTTTCAAGAAATATTTCCATTTTAAGAGAGGGAAATCATTGCTCTTCATAGTGGTTGTGAAAAGCCGATGCACAAAATGGTTAACTATATCTAGTTTATAGAATGCAGTATAAATATCAAATATTTGAGAAATTATTTTGTGAAATTGATTTCACTATATGAAATATTTGAGTAAAGGCTTTTCTAATATGTACCAACATCTTTCAAAAAGAGTACTTATTGTATCTCATAATTGAGAGAATATAACGGGGTTTTATTTTAAAGGAAACTAAGGGGCCTACATGGTGGAAATCTCTCAGGATTGGACGTGAAAGAAAAATTAAATATTCTTCTACTTAGGACATTCGACATAACTTATTCAATAAAAAAATAAAAAATAATAACAATGTGAATTCTATGTATCAGTTTTTTTGAATGTATACTTCGAATCACATATACCTTTGTTTTTTTTTTTAAATTACATATACCTTTGTTATCCATTTAGTAGAATTAATTTGATAGTATTAATGTCTGATGGGTTAACACTCTATGTCTCAACAGACATTACGTTTAGAAGCGGAGAACTTACGAATAAGAATTGCACATTTAGAAAAAATATTCAAGTAAGAATTTTAGATTAATTTTATGTTGGAAAATTTATATTTATGTTATAGATTTTAAATTATAACAAATGTTTCTATGTAGTTTAGTAATAAGAAATATTATTCTTATGAAACAGACGTATGATTGGTGAAGATTTGGAATTGCTAAATTTTAAGGAGCTACAATGTCTTGAGAAGCAAATCAGTTTGGGTGCTAGAAAGATATACTGGAGAAAGGCAACTATAACAAATTTTTTTCGATTTAATTTAATATTTCATTAGTTTTCTTAAATACAATTTAAGTTTTAGATTTAATTTTACCAAAGTTACATAACCTTAGATTAGTATCATACCTCTTTGAATATTCTATTCTATGTAGAAACAAATATTTAAAAATATGAAATCAACTTATCGTATGATTCATTTGTTAATTCTAATCAAAATTACATTCTCATTGAGAGCATGTTATGTGAACATTGCAGGAGAAAATGTCACTAGAGCATATTCGATCTCTAAAATTGAAGGTAGAATATAAATTTCATTTGGAGAAATTATTATACTTTATTATTTTATTTTAATATGAAGTTCATCATTTTTATCAACTAAGTAAATAAACAATCTATAAATTACATGTCTAAAAAGTGTTAGAAAAATCAATAGATTTTGTACTACAATTAGATGTGATCTCACCTATATTTTTTTTGGCCTCCTATGATGCTATATGATATAACATAATGTTTTCCCTACTAGTTGCTTAATTTTGTATCATTTTCCTTTATTGTCACAACTAAATTTAAGAGCTTTATTTGATAGGATTAAATTTTGATACTTCATAGAGACTAAGTCAAGCTTCTAATTGGAGATATTTTTGATATGAATGGTCTAATATTTAACAAATTTGGTGAGATAATGATTTTGTATGATTCTATGTTTCTTGGGACTTAGTTTTAGATTAAATTTAAAATATTTTGGACATAAGATATAGGAAATTATCACTTTTCAAATTTAGTCTTGCAACATTATATTAAAAAATAATTTAAACAAGGACAAGATCACATCTATTATTTTTTCTAAGAATAAGAATTGTACCCATGATTTCAACTAAGGTAGAGAAATTCAAGGAATTTTCAAAAAAACTAGCACATGTGTAGAGAAGTGAAAAGGGTGAAAATTGGATGATTCTCTTTCACCTTTAGGGTTTTGGACCTAAAAGGAGAGAAACATTTTTCACACTCTTCACTCAAGAACAAACACTTGAGATTTTAAGGCAAAGGAGATTGAAATCTTGCAAAGGGACTATCCTAAAGGTTGAATGATATCTAATTAGGGGTTCAACACCAAGTTTAGACTTGGAAAAGACAATGCAATGCAACATGAAATGTAAAACCCTAATTGAATGCAAACTAACTCTAAATGACCTAGAAAAATGAACAAAATGTAATAGAAGGTTATGAAGTAGAAAGTGTGCACTTGGACAACTGAAGAAGGCAGAATGGAGGTCTGGAATCCTAGAAAATCTGCTGTCATAGTTGACTGGGACTCATTCGCCAAGCTGGGCGAATCGCTCCAGTTTTTGGGAAAATGCACTGGAGCAGGTTTCAGCCAAAAGGGTATCTGGATCTGTCAAAATCTCTGTCAGGCCTGTACAGTGGGACTGATTTGCCACTTGTGGCAAATAAGTCCACTTATGCTTTTTTAGAAGTTTGGGACCTGATTCTGTTCCTCTTAGTCTGCTCTACTCTTTTTGACTGGTTTCTAGATCCGAAACTGCAAATTGCCACTTGTAGACCTTCTCCATGCTTCTCCAAGGTTTGATGACAACTTTTGGGATTTGACAACTTTTCTCCAACTTTTCTCCTTGATAAATCTTCAACCTAGCCATGCAAATCACACAAATGAAGAGGGAAAAATGTTGTGGGGTTAGTGAATAGAGGTTTTCCTTGGTCAAACCCCTTGTTGGTAATTAAACCTTGAAATGAAAGAAAATATGAATGGAGAATGATAAATGAACAAAAGACAATGTTGCAACTCACCAAACCCTAGCAATAAGGTGCTGCAAATATGTTTGAAATGATTGCAATGGATGTGGTTCTTGACTGTTGCTTGAATGATGTTGATATTGCTTGAAACACTTGCTTGGATCATGAACTCTACATCACAATTGTTAGCATAATAACAAATATGATATATAGAATCTTTGACATGATGATTGGCACTTGAAGAATGCTCTATAATGCTTGATAATTTGTCCTTGAATTCTCTTGTGAATGCTCAAATGCTCTTGTGAACTCTTGAATGCTAGGTGTTGAATATGAGTGAAAGAACCTTGTATTTATACTCAATTATGAAAGAATTCCTGAAATTACAATACTACAAACTGATATAAGATCTAGGAGAATAAAATCTCGCCGGAAATTTGAATTAAATTTGAATTTTGGTCACATGGGACTAATTCACCCAAGGTGGCGAATAAGTCCCATCAAACATAATGTATGGGACCAAAAATTAAAAGTGCTTAGAAATGTATAAAAATTGGTTCAGGGCCAAAAAATCCAGGTGGGACCCATTCGCCCCAGGTGGCGAATGAGTCCCAGACACTAAATCTGGGCCACACAAGCCAATAACAGCTGGATTATGATTAGTTACTAATTGGTGTCAGGATTATTCTCGAAAAGATGTAATAAATGAGGCTTACAGATGCAAAATAGGGCCAATTAAAGCATAAGGAAGCCCAATTATTAATGACAAGCCTGGAAAAGTGTGAAAGTGTGTTACAACACTTTACAACACTCCAAATAAGGCAAGATTAATGTTGATTTTGATTAAAGTTATGTTTATTATGCTTAGTTAATTGATAAAACCCTAGACAAGTGTGAAAGTGTGTTTCAACACTTCAAAACACTTTTGTAAGGCACCATTAAAATTCCATTAGTTCACAAGGGCCCAAGACCTAATGTGAATGTGTTATCGACATTACAACACTAAATCAAGGCAATATTAAGCGAAAATCCACAAAGAGGACCCAAATGAGTGTGAAAATGTCAGGGGATCCATTTTACTACACTACAAGAAGAAAACATAAAATTACTTAAGAAGTGCACATAATTTAAGGGTAAGTAGAATGCATAATCTATGATTCTACGGACATTACTATCAAGAAAATCACTAACGATGAAGATGCTTCTTGACTCTAGAAGGAATGAGAGAGTGTTTAACACACTAAAAACATCACCAATGTTGTTCATAGGATGTGACTACAATATTTGAGTGTGTGCAAGACTTGTACTCATGCCTCAGAATGACACATAGAAATATCATTATGAACCGAAGAAAATGGAGTGGATGGACCACTCTATTCTCCTT
>VDFB02263744.1:0-92728 GCA_007258455.2 Sequoia sempervirens
CCTTTCAAACCCTTAAGACAGTGTAACAGGACAGTCACAAAGATTTACAAAGAACTCGCACAAAACTCAATATTAAACCCTCAAACTTAGATTAAATGGAAACTAATTCATGGTATTCTGACATACAATGAATTTCAAATCATTAGAACACTGAACCAGGCCGAACACTTCTGGAAAAGATCAGAAAACAGTGTAAATTGCAGAAAATAACGTTGAGTTTATCAGAATGATCTCAAAAACAGACTTCAACAACCTCAAGTTCGAGCCTTTCAAGGCTTTAAATACATTTTGAAACCCAAACCAATCTTCCCAACGTACACAACTAACTTTCAAATTCTTAACCCTTAACATTCCCCAAAAATTGCATTTTATGCTTAACAACATTTGCATTTATTTTGCAATTTTTTTAACAACTTGACACCTTAAACACTAAACCACACAAATACATGTTAAATGGTCTTGATTGACCTTATTTAGAACAAATAACTAAACCACCCCTAGACTCAACTATGACTCTTCCTATCAGCTCTCAAAAAACCACATTTTGCCAATAAGGTGTAGGTGCTCCTGCACCACCTTACAAAAGCAAATCCATACACCCCTCTGACTATCCAGTTACCATGTTGAAATCTGACTTTGTCTACTTCTAATTCCTCCTTCCTTTTTCTTTTATTAAATGCCGTCTCTCTCAATCGATGTCTTCCTCCCTTCTGAGTTTTCTTCCTCCGCTCCCCTTGCTAACGGCCTATCCTTGCTTCTTATATCTCATCAACCTATCTTTCTTCCTGTTTTTATGCTGCCCATGATGCCTTCCTTTGCTGCGCCAAAAAAATCACTTACCCTTCACCTACTCGATGCCAAGCAACTCCCAGTTAGTTTGCCATTCATAACTAAAAAAAATATCTTTCTCCTTTTTAGCCGCCTGGAATTGCTCTGCAAACAAAAGCTTTATTTTATATGCTCTTATTGCCTCCCACGCAGATACATGACTGTCCACTTAAAAAAATTCAAATTGCCATGTGAGAGGATTATGCTTGAGGTCGATATTCCCTCCCTTTATTAGCTACGTAGGACGAGATACATCAAACATGCAAAGTGAAAATTCATTCCACTGACCTTTTGTTTCAGCTGCACCATAATGACAACCTATAGAATGATATCAAAATTTGCTGACAAAGAATGCAATCAGCAAAAATAAAAATTCAAAGTTTCCTTTCAAAACAACATGGTATACTCCCCAATCTCACGCCCCCTCATTACTCAACACAAGCCAAAAATCCGCACAACAAAGAGCCAAAAAAAGAACAAAAGAAAAACCAAAAATTTGGAGATGATGCTCCTGCATCACTCTGTCACTGTGAATAGATGTATTGCAAGCATATAACAGTCATACAAACACTTCTCAGTATCTAATAATGTATTTTTCTCGATTTACTGATATGATTGATCTGACAGTAAAATTACCAACATAAAAAGATATCCAAGCATACTGATTATTTGACATACAACATACTTTAGTAACATATATTTCTGCAAATCTCTAGAACTCAAAATGATATGTCATGGAAATATAATGATAATTCAAGTACTACTTAGCCTTACACTCTTGACACAAAGAATTCCTCTGACATCAATCCCTTTACTACATCAACTTTTGACATCAATGACAACCTTTGTTCAACAATATATACATTCCCAATCTTGTTCAACATTAAAATGAAAAACCTAAAATCCGATGAACACGGAGGCTCTGCAGGGGAAAGACGGAGGTCGACGCTTTTTGAAAATTCCGGAGGGCGGCAACGAGAAAGACGAAGATTCAGATGGAGATCTTGCCACTTACGAAGATTCGGATGGTGTTATTGCCGCTTCTGCAGATGACGATGGACCTGCTTTAGTGGATCCTCTGGTCTCCGCTCTTGCTGCTTCTACGAGCCCTAGTCTGGTGGGCTCCCTTGGTGGCTCCCCTGATTTTGACCTGTGGGCTCTAGAGGAAGACGAGGACGAATTTCTGTTCTCAAACTTTGAAGATCCCGTTGATGGTTTTTCTGTTGCTGCTTCTAGTGGGCCTGAGGATGGGCTCTTTGAAGGGTTGGTTGAGGAGGATGAGCTTCTTCTTGACATCCTTCTGGAGGCCCGTTTGAAGACCCAGAAGAATTTGTTTGCTAGTGAGGATGAGAATACTAGTGACAAAGCTTTGTTTTCTGGTCTCAAAAAAGGGTTCCTTATCCCTAATGTTGCTATGGAGAGCACTCCTGTCCCTGTTGCTTCCCCTCTGCCCTCTATAGTTACTGAGCTTGATGGGCTAGACTGTAGGGCTGAAGGTTTGATTCATTCTGCTCTTCCTTCATTCCCTGTGGCTGCCTTGGAGGATGGCGATGTCTCTGCTAGTAGCTCCATTGCTGTGGAGGAAGGACAAGCTGAATTTGATGTTTCTAATTCTACCATTTTAGAGACCTTGGATTGGCTTAAATGCTCCTTGGTTGGGAGATTCTGTGGTATTTGTCCCAACATAGATGGTATTAGTAGATGGGTTTGTTGGATTTGGAAGTTCTGCGATCAGGTCAAGGTAACTGCTATGATAAATGGTTTCTTCCTCTTTTCCTTTCTTTGCGAAGAAAGTTGCTCTAAGGCCCCTTCTTGATGGCCCTTGGTTTTTTGGTCTGAATGGCCTCTGTCTTCATAGGCGGTCTCTTGGTTTCAACCCTATGACAGACACTCTTATGTTTCCTATTTGGGTCTGTTTGCCAATGTTGCCTTTGGAGTTTTGGCATGAAAAGGTTTTTATGGGTATTGCTAATTCTTTTGGGAAGTTTTGTTGTACGGATAAGATCACGAAATCCATGAAGAGATTACTGTTTGCTAGGTTTTGTGTGTTAGTGGAGAATAACCTTATTCTCCCCACTCAGATTATCTTATCTTCAAGATTTGGCAAATGGGTGTAGCAGATTGAATATGAAAATTCTCCCATTATTTGCCATTCTTGCGGAAAAGTTGGTCATGCCTCCTTTACCTGCCTAAGGAGAAAGAAGGAACACTATGTTTGGAAGAAAAAAGAGAGGATGCCTACTGAAACGGAAAATCACACCACACTCTTTCAAAATCCTGAGAAGATGTCTGTTGTTGCGGAAGATGACACCTCGCTTTTTCAAACTCCCCAGGTTGAAGATTCTAAGAGTCCCTCAGTTGATACTTCTAGGTTGATTGATCCCATGAGTGGTTCTGTTTCTTATCCTTGCAATAAAAAGATGAAAAGATTTGTGGAAAAGAACCCTTGTATAATGGTTCAGCAAAAATCTTTGCAACAATTTTTTAAACCACCTTGAGCTGGGTGTGTTATTTTTCTGCTCCATTTCGATGGATTTGCAGTGGTTCTGTTTGGTTGCTGTTTTGCGTTGTCTTTTTGTTCTTTGCTAGTTTGCTATTTTTCCGAGCTGAACATTCTATCTTTCAATTTGTAAAAGGGTTCAGGGCCCTTTCAAAAACCTTGCTTATCTAATCAAAAACATTAAAATGAAAATCCAAAAGGAAAAGGTAACTAGAAAATTTAAAATTTTAGAAGTTGAAGACTCTCAAAACCATATAGAAGGGATTCGGTTTTGCTAGTATGAATTCATTAGAGATTTTTAGAATTTTTTTTGGGATTTATATAGTTCAGCACTTTCCATGATAAATTCATTAGGTATTTTTAATTCACCAATTACCATGATAAAATCATACTTCGTTCAGTTTCTTTGGACTAGTTATTATTTATAGAGGCCTTACTTTTTGTCTATAAACTCAAAATGAAGTGTTATTTTTAAAACATGCACTATATTGAAGAAAAATATAGTTATATAACTTTCGATTTTATCTAAGCACTTATTTTTCTCTTGCAACCAAACTACATTTATGAGACTATTGACGACAATAACCAATCTTATAATGATATCTCTACTAAGTAATGTTTCAAAACTACCATAGCATCCCAAACATTCTCAAGCATCGAATAAGTAGGCCATTATCTAGAAAAATTCTTTGAATTATAAAACTAGACCTAATTATGGGATCATTGTTAAATAGTGAATAAATATTTGATTTAAAAACTTTAAATTGGTATTGAATACACTTTTTTATGGCAAGAGACAATTTTAAGTGACTTTTTTCTTTCACATTTCTTTCATCTAAGTCTACATAAAATATAATGATTTGTTTGTGGTACATTTGTATTAATTATAGGGGTTGTAAACTGAGGCATGATTAACATGTATAAATGTAGTTGTACCTATTCAAATAATTATATATATAATCTACGAGAAGGATTTGAATACATTTATGGTAGTTTTGATAGTTTTATTATTTACATTGTAACGTTGTGCTTGAGTGATCTTCATGTAGATAGGTTTAGTTTTTAAAGAGTTTTAAAAAAATCTTGGAAAACAAGATTCTTCTCCCCTTTCTACTTTTTCTATTTTAATTGTATATTTACAAAATAATATGTTAGTTTGAATAAATAATTTTATTACCTTCTTATTACTTCTCATGTGAACATAAATCATTCTCTAATTTTATTAAATATTTGATTTCTTAAAAATTCCAAGCTTGATGGTTTGGTAACAACTAACTAGAACTCAATCACTAGTATCCCTTGTAGTAGTCTTTCTTAATGAAAAATATTAAACTTTCAAGAAATATTTCCATTTTAAGAGAGGGAAATCATTGCTCTTCATAGTGGTTGTGAAAAGCCGATGCACAAAATGGTTAACTATATCTAGTTTATAGAATGCAGTATAAATATCAAATATTTGAGAAATTATTTTGTGAAATTGATTTCACTATATGAAATATTTGAGTAAAGGCTTTTCTAATATGTACCAACATCTTTCAAAAAGAGTACTTATTGTATCTCATAATTGAGAGAATATAACGGGGTTTTATTTTAAAGGAAACTAAGGGGCCTACATGGTGGAAATCTCTCAGGATTGGACGTGAAAGAAAAATTAAATATTCTTCTACTTAGGACATTCGACATAACTTATTCAATAAAAAAATAAAAAATAATAACAATGTGAATTCTATGTATCAGTTTTTTTGAATGTATACTTCGAATCACATATACCTTTGTTTTTTTTTTTAAATTACATATACCTTTGTTATCCATTTAGTAGAATTAATTTGATAGTATTAATGTCTGATGGGTTAACACTCTATGTCTCAACAGACATTACGTTTAGAAGCGGAGAACTTACGAATAAGAATTGCACATTTAGAAAAAATATACAAGTAAGAATTTTAGATTAATTTTATGTTGGAAAATTTATATTTATGTTATAGATTTTAAATTATAACAAATGTTTCTATGTAGTTTAGTAATAAGAAATATTATTCTTATGAAACAGACGTATGATTGGTGAAGATTTGGAATTGCTAAATTTTAAGGAGCTACAATGTCTTGAGAAGCAAATCAGTTTGGGTGCTAGAAAGATATACTGGAGAAAGGCAACTATAACAAATTTTTTTCGATTTAATTTAATATTTCATTAGTTTTCTTAAATACAATTTAAGTTTTAGATTTAATTTTACCAAAGTTACATAACCTTAGATTAGTATCATACCTCTTTGAATATTCTATTCTATGTAGAAACAAATATTTAAAAATATGAAATCAACTTATCGTATGATTCATTTGTTAATTCTAATCAAAATTACATTCTCATTGAGAGCATGTTATGTGAACATTGCAGGAGAAAATGTCACTAGAGCATATTCGATCTCTAAAATTGAAGGTAGAATATAAATTTCATTTGGAGAAATTATTATACTTTATTATTTTATTTTAATATGAAGTTCATCATTTTTATCAACTAAGTAAATAAACAATCTATAAATTACATGTCTAAAAAGTGTTAGAAAAATCATTAGATTTTGTACTACAATTAGATGTGATCTCACCTATATTTTTTTTGGCCTCCTATGATGCTATATGATATAACATAATGTTTTCCCTACTAGTTGCTTAATTTTGTATCATTTTCCTTTATTGTCACAACTAAATTTAAGAGCTTTATTTGATAGGATTAAATTTTGATACTTCATAGAGACTAAGTCAAGCTTCTAATTGGAGATATTTTTGATATGAATGGTCTAATATTTAACAAATTTGGTGAAATAATGATTTTGTATGATTCTATGTTTCTTGGGACTTAGTTTTAGATTAAATTTAAAATATTTTGGACATAAGATATAGGAAATTATCACTTTTCAAATTTAGTCTTGCAACATTATATTAAAAAATAATTTAAACAAGGACAAGATCACATCTATTATTTTTTCTAAGAATAAGAATTGTACCCATGATTTCAACTAAGGTAGAGAAATTCAAGGAATTTTCAAAAAAACTAGCACATGTGTAGAGAAGTGAAAAGGGTGAAAATTGGGTGATTCTCTTTCACCTTTAGGGTTTTGGACCTAAAAGGAGAGAAACATTTTTCACACTCTTCACTCAAGAACAAACACTTGAGATTTTAAGGCAAAGGAGATTGAAATCTTGCAAAGGGACTATCCTAAAGGCTGAATGATATCTAATTAGGGTTCAACACCAAGTTTAGACTTGGAAAAGACAATGCAATGCAACATGAAATGTAAAACCCTAATTGAATGCAAACTAACTCTAAATGACCTAGAAAAATGAACAAAATGTAATAGAAGGTTATGAAGTAGAAAGTGTGCACTTGGACAACTGAAGAAGGCAGAATGGAGGTCTGGAATCCTAGAAAATCTGCTGTCATAGTTGATTGGGACTCATTCGCCAAGCTGGGCGAATCGCTCCAGTTTTTGGGAAAATGCACTGGAGCAGGTTTCAGCCAAAAGGGTATCTGGATCTGTCAAAATCTCTGTCAGGCCTGTACAGTGGGACTGATTTGCCACTTGTGGCAAATAAGTCCACTTATGCTTTTTTAGAAGTTTGGGACCTGATTCTGTTCCTCTTAGTCTGCTCTACTCTTTTTGACTGGTTTCTAGATCCGAAACTGCAAATTGCCACTTGTAGACCTTCTCCATGCTTCTCCAAGGTTTGATGACAACTTTTGGGATTTGACAACTTTTCTCCAACTTTTCTCCTTGATAAATCTTCAACCTAGCCATGCAAATCACACAAATGAAGAGGGAAAAATGTTGTGGGGTTAGTGAATAGAGGTTTTCCTTGGTCAAACCCCTTGTTGGTAATTAAACCTTGAAATGAAAGAAAATATGAATGGAGAATGATAAATGAACAAAAGACAATGTTGCAACTCACCAAACCCTAGCAATAAGGTGCTGCAAATATGTTTGAAATGATTGCAATGGATGTGGTTCTTGACTGTTGCTTGAATGATGTTGATATTGCTTGAAACACTTGCTTGGATCATGAACTCTACATCACAATTGTTAGCATAATAACAAATATGATATATAGAATCTTTGACATGATGATTGGCACTTGAAGAATGCTCTATAATGCTTGATAATTTGTCCTTGAATTCTCTTGTGAATGCTCAAATGCTCTTGTGAACTCTTGAATGCTAGGTGTTGAATATGAGTGAAAGAACCTTGTATTTATACTCAATTATGAAAGAATTCCTGAAATTACAATACTACAAACTGATATAAGATCTAGGAGAATAAAATCTCGCCGGAAATTTGAATTAAATTTGAATTTTGGTCACATGGGACTAATTCACCCAAGGTGGCGAATAAGTCCCATCAAACATAATGTATGGGACCAAAAATTAAAAGTGCTTAGAAATGTATAAAAATTGGTTCAGGGCCAAAAAATCCAGGTGGGACCCATTCGCCCCAGGTGGCGAATGAGTCCCAGACACTAAATCTGGGCCACACAAGCCAATAACAGCTGGATTATGATTAGTTACTGATTGGTGTCAGGATTATTCTTGAAAAGATGTAATAAATGAGGCTTACAGATGCAAAATAGGGCCAATTAAGGCATAAGGAAGCCCAATTATTAATGACAAGCCTGGAAAAGTGTGAAAGTGTGTTACAACACTTTACAACACTCCAAATAAGGCAAGATTAATGTTGATTTTGATTAAAGTTATGTTTATTATGCTTAGTTAATTGATAATACCCTAGACAAGTGTGAAAGTGTGTTTCAACACTTCAAAACACTTTTGTAAGGCACCATTAAAATTCCATTAGTTCACAAGGGCCCAAGACCTAATGTGAATGTGTTATCGACATTACAACACTAAATCAAGGCAATATTAAGCGAAAATCCACAAAGAGGACCCAAATGAGTGTGAAAATGTCAGAGGATCCATTTTACTACACTACAAGAAGATAACATAAAATTACTTAAGAAGTGCACATAATTTAAGGGTAAGTAGAATGCATAATCTATGATTCTACGGACATTACTATCAAGAAAATCACTAACGATGAAGATGCTTCTTGACTCTAGAAGGAATGAGAGAGTGTTTGACACACTAAAAACATCACCAATGTTGTTCATAGGATGTGACTACAATATTTGAGTGTGTGCAAGACTTGTACTCATGCCTTGGAATGACACATAGAAATATCATTATGAACCGAAGAAAATGGAGTGGATGGACCACTCTATTCTCCTTCGGTCATTCCATAATGTCCTAGGAATCCAAATTGGATTGACTATCAACCCCAAAGGGTGATTCAATTCTCAACACGGAAGACCTAGGAGGTGGCTCTTTAAGCTTTAAGGGTTCACCACCAAGGAAAATATTGGAAAAGATACTTTAACATTCAACTCACAAAACCTAGTAATGCAAGCTAAATGATGGATACAAATGATGAAATTAAGTAATAGGAAGGTACGATGTATGTACCTGGGAAGTCTTGAAATGTAATGGGGATTCCATAAATGCAAAGAAGCTGTCAAAATATGCTATGGAGGACTAAAATGCCCTTATTGTCTTATGAGTGCCGCTGCTATTTTTTGGGGAAGATGCAAAATATTTGGATGCTGAAACAAGATCCGAAAGAATCTCTGCGAAATTCCACTTGGAGGACTAAGACACCCTTACTACTGTCTTAGTCTTTATCTGAATTTTTGAAATCTCTGAATGTGATGCTGAGGCTTCATGTGTGCACTTCTTTCTTTTCTGATCTTAGGTTCCGAAACTTCTAGATCTAGCCTGTAGGTGAGTTTCCGTGAAGATGACAACTTTGCAACTTTTCACTTCAAATGATCTTCAAGACTTCAACCTAATTCTGCAATCACAAACACATAGGAGTGGGAGGGAAAGCTTGTTGATTGTTAGTAAATGGGGGTTTTCCTTTGTCAAACCCCTTGTTGGTAATTAAACCTTGAAATGAAATGAAATGAAGGGAAATGATGAATGAACAAAACAATATGTTGCAACTTACCAAACCCTTGTGATAGAATGTTGTAAACATGCTTGAAATGACTGCAATGGATGTGGTTCTTGACTCTTGATTGAATGATGTTGATCTTTAAAACACTTGCTTGAATCATAAACTCTACATCACAAATGTTAGCACAATAACAAACATGATGCAAAAATCTCCTTGATATGATGCTTGAATCTTGATAATGGCTCCAAATGCTTGATGAACTGCTCTTGATCTCATAAACTTGCCTTAGGAGAGAATGCTTGAATGCTTGCTTATCTTGCTATATGAAAATGAGTGAAGGAACCTTGTATTTATACTTATCCATGCTTAATATCTCAAAATCACACCACAACAAGCCGACATATGAATTCATTAATTAAAGGAGGCTAAATCCCACCAAGATTTGAAATTAAATCCTGAAAATACCTTAAGGGGGACTAAGACACCCTAGGTGGCATCTTAGTCTTGAGGCATGAAACTTGGGGCATAGACTCCAAAAAGGGGCCCATTTAGGGTGCACTTGAAAAGAGGGTCCCAAGACCTTTGGGGGACAAAGATGCCCTAGGTGGCATCTTAGTCCGGACCCAAAAATTAGGGACACAGCCAAAATCATTAAATTATCGTTTCCCCTTTGATGTTTGTTGGGATTAGCTAGAAAAAGATATAGTTCACTGGGCTTGTGGATGCAAAATAGGACCAACTATGACATAAATAAGGATAAACAAAGCAAGGCGGGCCCAAATAAGTGTGAAAATGCAAGGGTATGCATTTTACTACACCACATTTAGCCCCCACTTTAGTGAGAGGATAAACTTGCTTGAAACTCACACTAAAGTGGCCAACCACACAATCAAGAGGGGGTCCAATGTACGAATGCTAGTAATATAGGATGACAATAACCAAGAGGGTGGACAAGCCCCCAGGATCAAGATTGTACGACAAAACAACATAGGCACATAGGAACACACTTGTAGATGATATATGAAGCCATAACCATATCACAAACATACAACATCAAAGACAGAAAAAGGAAAAGGGAAAAAGAAAAATGCAATGGATGAAGCTTCGATTGACCGTCCAGCGCGCTGTGGACCGAGTCTAGGCTATTTGTCCAAAAAATGTTTACAAGTGGAATGCACTGTCCACTATGCAAACAAAACGCATGCTCACAAGGGCTAGTGAAGTTAGTTGTCCACTAGGTGAGCCCCAGGAGGTCCATATCAAAGTCATACTCCCATGACTATGATAAGGACAAAAAGAAAATGCATTCCCACAAGGGCTAGTGAAGCTAGTTGTTCACTAGGTGAGCCCCACGAAGTCCATATCAATGTCATACCCCCATGAATATGATCAAGACAAAAAGAAAATGCACGGTCACAAGGGCTAGTGAAGCTAGTTTTCCACTAGGTGAGCCCCAAGGGACCATATCAAAGCCATACCTCAATGACTTTAATAAGGTACAAAAAGAAAATGCATCACAACAAGAAATAGGGATGTTCAAAGGGATTGTGCTTAGTTTGTGTGAGGTGTTAATCTTAGGGGAATTTGTTCCTAATGTCTTCAAGAGAGGACCAATCAAAGGATAAAAGATTCACAACTTAGGAAATGCAGTGCGTCGCATCACCACTAAGAGGAATGAAATATTGTAAGATAGATGATGCTCTTTAAGGAAATTATTCCCAATTTCACCACAAAGAGAAAAACACATCAGATGAAGTAAGAAAATCACATCAAGGAACATGGAAACTGATGAATAGGAAAATGGATACCTAAAGAGATATCACACTTTTTCCACTCAATCATTCAGTAATGTCCTAGGAGTCCCAATTGCATTGACTAAAAACCTCACAAGGTGAGTCAATTCACAATTAGGAAGGACCTAGGAGGGGTTTCTTCAAGTTCTAAGGGGTTCACCACCAAGCAAATGCTTGGAAAAGAAAATGTTGGAAAACAAAGTGTGATCTGCAAAATGATGTATAACTAGAAATGCAACCTAAATGAGTGATGCAAGTAATAAAATTATGCAATAGTGAGATAGTATATGTGTACTTGGGAATATTCGGAGATGCTGTGAGGATTCTAGAAATGTAAAGAAGCTGCCAAAAGGTGTCGTGGAGGAGTAAGACACCCAAAATGGTGTATTAGTCCCATTGCTATTTTTTGGGGCAAATACGAAGTCTTTGGATCTCAAAACTGAATCTCAGAAAATATCTGAAAAATATGCATAGGAGGACTAAGATGCCCAAGATGGCGTATTAGTCTCATTCTGAATTTCTGCAAACTCTGAACAGGATCGTGAGCTCTAAGGTCTGCACTTGCTTCTCTGATATCAGGTTCTAAAACTTACAAATCTGACCTGTAGGTGAGTTTTTGTGAAGCTGAAAACTTTGTAGTGCAACTTTGCAACTTTTACAAATTTGCACTCCAAGTGATTTTCAAGTCTTCAACCTAGATTTGCAATAACAAATATGCAAGATGGAAAAACTTGTTTGTTAGTGAATGGGGGTTTGCCTTGGTCAAACCCATTGTTGGTAATTAAACCTTGAAATGAAATAGCAATAATGAAGGAAATGGTGAATGAACATGTAATGCTACAACTCACCAAACCCTTGTAAATTTTGCAAACTTGTGTGTAATGGTTGTAATGGATATAGATCGTGAATGCTTGAAAGATAGGACTTGAATTGCTTGCTTGAGTCAAAACCCTACATCACAAATGTTAGCACAACAACACACATGATGCAAGAAAACTCTTTGATATGATGCTTGAATTTGAAAATGGCTCCAAATGCTTGATGAAATGCTCAGATTGAATGCACTTGTGAACTCAATTTGATATTATGAATGCTCTCACAAAAGACTTGATTAGAATGAATGAACAAACCTTGTATTTATACTTATGCTTAATATGTCGAAATTATATCACACCAAGCCAACATATGAATTATTTGAATAAAGGAGGCTAAATCCTACCAGAATTTGAAATTAAATCTCGAAAATGACTCAAGGAGAACTAAGAAGCCCTAGGTGTCATCTTTGTCCCAATTTCTAAAAACATGTGGCACAAACACCAAAAAGGGGCCCAATTCGGATATGCCAAAATCAGGGTCCTAAGAGCCTTGGGGGACAAAGATGCCCTACGTGGCATTTTAGTCCGAACCCAAAAAATTAGGGACACACTAATAGAGTCATTAAATTATTATTTATTCATTGGAGAATGTCGAGATTAACCAGAAAAAGATGTAATTCATAGAGCTTTTGGACACAAAATAGGAACAATTAAGCCATAGAAAAGCATAAATAAAGCAAGGTGGGCCGAAAGAAGTGTGAAAATGCAAGGGTATGCATTTTCCTACACTACATTTAGCCCCCACTTTAGTGAGAGGATGAACTTGCTTGAAACTCACACTAAAGTAGCCAACCACACAATCAAGAGGGGTTCAAATGTACCAATGCTAGTAAGATAGGATGAAAATAATCAAGAGGGTGGCCAAGCCCCCTAGATCAAGATCCTATGGAAAAACCAACATAAGCACAAAAGAACACACTTGAGGATGATATATGAAGCCATAACTATATCACAAACATACACCATCAAAGACAAGAAAGAGGAAAAAGGAGAAACTGTAACGGATTAAGCTTTGACTGGTTGTCCAACGCGATGGACCAGGTCTAGGTTTTCTGTCTAAAAAGTTTGCAAGTGGAATGCGCTATCCACTATGCAAACAAAAAGCACACTCACGAGGGCTAGTGGGAGTCAGTTGTCTGCTAGGTGAGCCTGAAGGGATCATATTAAAGCCATACCTCCATGACTTTAATAAGGTACAAAAATGCATGCTCACATGGGCTAGTGAAGCTAGTTGTTCACTAGGTGAGCCCCAGAGGACCATATCAAAGCCATACCTCCATGACTTTAATAAGGTACAAAAATGCATGCTCACACGGGATAGTGAAGCTAGGTGTTCACTAGGTGAGCCCCAAGGGACCATATCAAAGCCATACCTCCATGAATTTAATAAGGTACAAAAATGCATGCTCACATGGGCTAGTGAAGCTAGTTGTTCACTAGGTGAGCCCCAGAGGACCATATCAAAGCCATACCTCCATGACTTTAATAAGGTACAAAAATGCATGCTCACACGGGATAGTGAAGCTAGGTGTTCACTAGGTGAGCTCCAAGGGACCATATCAAAGCCATACCTCCATGACTTTAATAAGGTACAAAAATGCATGCTCACACGAGCTAGTGAAGCTAGATGTTCCCTATGTGAGCCCTAGGGGACTATATTAAAGCCATACCTCCATGACTTTAATAAGGTACAAAAATGCATGCTCACATGGGCTAGTGAAACTAGGTGTTCACTAGGTGAGCCCCAGGGGACCATCAAAGCCATACCTCCATGACTTTAATAAGGTACAAAAATGCATACTCACATGGGCTAATGAAGCTAAGTGTTCACTAGGTGAGCCCTAGGGGACCATATTAAAGCCATATCTCCATGACTTTAATAAGGTACACAAATGCAATCAAGAAAGAGTGATGCTCAAAGGGATTTTGCTTAATTCATGTGAGGTCTTACTCTTAGGGGACATCGTTCCTAATGTCTCCAAGAGAGGACCGATCAAAGGATAAAAGATTCACCACTTAAGGGATGCAGTACATCACATCACCACTAAGGGGAATATAATATGCTGAGATAGATCACACTCATGAAGGACATTACTCCCAATGTCACCACAAAGAGGAAAACACATCACGTGAAATAAGAAAATCACATCAAAGAACATAAAAAGGAAAAAAAATGCAAGTGAAATCATGCTAAAATAATGCCAATGTATGCCCCCACTTTAAAGAAATTGCTAACACCATGCTGTGAAAAATTACTTTAAAGTAGCAAATGAAAATGCAAACTGTGCGAACCCCAACCTTGGTACCTGAAAAAAAACAAGAATAAACGAGTTAGACAGGGGATTGCAAGCCAAAACAAAGATTCCCTATGAAATCCATTTACAACATTCAAATTAGGAAGAAAATATTAAAGAACACAATGAAAATAATAAAACAAAGATTGAATCCTAATTAGATGTGCAAACTCATGATCCCATGGGGGAATTGGTGCCAATTTGATGTGAAAATTGGCCCTTTCCCAATTCCTAAGATGCAAGCTTGATATGTTAATGAAGATTTGATCCACTTTGTTGATGTTGAAGAGTGCTCCAAGCTAAAATCTGCAAAACCTAACTATGATTCAAGAATGATTGATGAAATTTGATGGATATTTGAGCATGGTAACTTTGCCTAAATTGTGGATGATGAAATGAGGATATGAGCTCTTTATTTATAGAATTCCAAGATGGATGAATGTCAAAATTTGAGCAATGTGGGACTAAAATTCATCCAATGGCATGATGCCACTTGTCAATCTATGAATGGATGAAGTGTGTGCAAGATTTGGGGTTTGTGCCAATAAATGCATAATTTTGAATTTCAAATTTGTTGAAATGAATTTAAGAGGGAAGGGAAAATGCAATAAATGCCACTTGGCTCAAGGCAAAGGACATGTAAGATGAATTTATTGCCTTGTTGGATGTACATGTTGACTTGGAATTTTTGAATTCAAATTGAGAGAATATTCCAAAAGATGCCTTGTGAGGAAAATAGAGATTTAATAAATGAATTAAATCTATTTTCATGTGCAACTTGCATTACCTAGAGGATGGGACATGAAATGAGATTAAATTAATCAAGGGTTAATTAATTTAATGAGATAGGTTAGATCATAGTTGGAAAACTCGCCCCAAGGAAAAACTCGCCAAGGGAAAAATTGGAGAGTTTTTAAAAACTCGCCAAAAACTCGAAAAAAACTCGGCAAAAAAACTCGGGAAATGAAAAAATTGCTTAATTTTCATTAAAAACACATTTTTTTTGCAAAATTCAATGACAAGATGAATCCAATGAATCCATAAATGAGTACAAAAGTGTTTTCTATTAATTTTGATTGACTTTAATGTAAATTAATTACAAAATCGCATTCTCATGCGGAATCCCGATGGCTAAAAGCCTGAAAGTCTGATACATGAAAACAGTAAAACTAGAACTAGAAGCAAATACTAAAGTTCTAAACAACAACTAAATACAACATGCTAGGCTTTCCTCTTCCCTAGTCTAGCAACAGCTAGGGAAGAAGGGGTGGGTCCTCTAGCCCTGCCACGTGTGCGTGGTGCTAGTGGTGGTGGCTGCGGTGCTACTGCTGCTGGCTCTGGCTCTGGCTCTGGCTCTGGCTGGATCTCATCCAACCCTACATCTCCAACTCCTGATGCACCCACATCCTCCATTGCCTCTCTCTCAAAGTCAAGGATTTCATCTGCACTAAACAATGGAGGCTGCTCCTCTCGCCCTGTCCAATCACTATAAGGATCTATCTCATCTAAGTCAATAGGATCCTGTGATTTTTCTTCAACTCTCTTTATGCGCAACCGAAGGTTGTATTGCACAAAGACCAAGTCATTGAGGCGCTTTTGTGTTAACTTGTTCCTCTTTTTCGTGTGAATGGACTCGAACAAGCTCCAATTGCGCTCACAATTGGATGCACTACAAGGCTGACATAGAATGCGGAGGGCAATTTTTTGTAGATTTGGGGTTTTTCCACCCCAATTTTTCCACCAAACATCTGCAAAAAACAAAAAGAAAATTGAAGAGTTAGAAAACAAAGTCAAAGACTCAAAAGTCAAAAGTCAAAACACATTTTATCAAATTCTAAGATGCATGTGAAATAAACTTAAAATTTAAAGACTCTGAATTTTATACCTGGTGGCAAAGTGGTTCTTCCTCTAACAGCCAACTCTGAAGAAAAGAGATTACCAGTTGCCTCCCTATATATATCCATCTCCCTGACGATGAGGTCTCTCACTGCAACCTCAGGTTCCATCCTCTGAATGCATGTTGTGAGCCCCTCCATAACCTCTCCATTAGGATCAGAGAAGCTCTCTGAGAAGAGAAAAGAAGGGTTGAGGAAGTACCCTGCTGCATGGATGGGTTGGTGGAGTTGATTGTTCCACCTCCTATCAACAATCTCCCATATGGGATCAAATTTGAGGCTGTCCCCCTTGTAATAACTTTTGATGGCCTCCTTGGCCCTATCCATGGCCTCATAAATGTATCCCATTGGGTTTTCATCCCCATCTACCAAGCAGAGGACTCTAACCAAGGGCTCCGACACCTAGATTAAAAATACAAAAAGATCAAAGTTAGAAATTTATAATGAAAGGCTTAAAGTTAAATTAAAAAACATATATTTATATTGAACTTGAGATTAAAATTAAAATCAAAGTTTGGAAGTTACCTTCACGATCTCTGTAGCTTTTTGTGCAAACAAGGGGTCGAAGACAATTGCAGAAATTCTATCTCCTTCGGCCTTCTTTGAATATGAGGAGTCATTCCATGCTTGACTCACGAACATTTGTCTTAGAGAGCCCAAAGAATCCAAAATGCTTTGCAACGTTAGGAAAATTGTTGCAAACCTTGTGGCACCCGATCTCACCAACTCCTTCCCTTGCGTATGCTCTCTCATCAAACTAAGAACCCAAGGGTGATTGTAGATATATTTTGTGATGCTCCTTGCATCATCTACAATCGGTGCCACCCAAACAAGTTTGCCTATGTCCTCCAAAAGAAGGTCAAGGCAATGAGCCGCACAAGGTGACCAAAAGAGTGATGGATGTCTACTCTCAAGCATCCTTCCAGCTGCCACATACGCTGCTGCATTATCTGTGATGACTTGCACCACATTAGCAATGCCCACCTCCATCACAACTTCTTCCAACAGCGTACACAATGTATCTGCAGTTTTTATCCTGTTGGAAGCATCCACCGACTTCCAAAACACAACTTCACCTTTGGAAGCAACCAAAAAATTAAGGATGGTGCGGTTTCTCCCATCCGTCCACCCATCAGAAAGAATTGAGCAGCCAAATTTCTTCCATTTAGTTTTTTGCTCTTCCACCACATGCATTGCCCTTTCGGTTGCATTTGTGAGCAAACTGCAAGTACAAAGTAAAATAATTAAATAAGTACAAAATTGTAAGTTTTAAACAAAAAATAGCTTGAATTCAACATAAATAATAAAGTAATTTAAATTTTAAATTAAAGAACATAAAATTTAAGTTGACTTGTCACTTACCTCCCACTCAAATCTTTGCGAGAAGGTGGCTTGAAGCCTTTTCCCGCAACTGTCAATGAAGTGACCATATTGTGCCAATAGGGACTACTCGCCACATTGAATGGTATGTTATTGAAATACCAAAAATCAGCACATGCCATTTTGGCATGTTCATGCACCTCCTTGTTCCACCCTGTAGCCTCCAATGATCCCTGTGCTCCTGGTGTGTTTCTTGGCACAAAAAAACTTTGTGGGTTGCGTGAAGATGAAGGTGGTGGTGGCATTGGCACTCTAGTCGAACTAGAGGACAAGGGGGGCCTAGCCGATGTGGCTGTGGAGGATGTGCCATGAATGCGAATCCGTGGACCATGAAGAGAGCCCACAATGCCAATAATATCTGCATCCTCATCTGACTCTATCTCCATGTGCTCGACCCCGTGCTCCTGAGTCCCATGGGCATGCGCATGTCCACTAGCACTGGCTATGGATGCTGCTATGGCTTTTTTAGCCCTCTCCCTTTGCATTTTTTTTTCCTCAGCAAGTGAAAGTAGGGCAAGCATCTCTCTTCTAATCTCTTCTTTGGGCTTCTCACAAACCTTGGAATCACGTTGAGGAATGCCTGCTAGATGGTATTTGAGGCGATTTATGCCTCCATGATATGTTTTTTTGCATTCACCGCAAACAACTGTTCCAGGCACTGGCCCTCTGACACCATATTTCCATGTAGGGTCTCTAGCCCCTGCTGGACGAGTGCCTGGAACCCATGCTGATGGTGTGCGAGGGGTGGAACTTGATGGGGCGGGGGTGGAACCTGATGCTGAGCATGAACCAGAGCCAGAAGCCATTATAGTGTGTAATCACTGTAATGTGTATTCACTGATCAATGATCAATCTACACATTCAAAAATATGTACAACATATTAGTTTTTAATACAAAAAAAATTTAAAAAACAACCTAAAATCATTAAAACTTCAAAAATCTAGAGCTAAATTTGATTTAAATTGATACAAATGTGTTTAAATGAATTATCAATTAACATTATTAACTAATCATATCATTCTACACAAAAAATGAACCTAGGTCTGAAAATTTCAAAAAATAGTGAAAAAAATGAAAAAAATCAGCAAAAATCAACAAAAAATTGTGATGAATCTTGTTTTTTGGATTCTAAATGCAAAAAAATTGTTTCTTTGTGCTCTATCATGTCTTTTTTTCAATTTGGAATGAGTATTTTGCAAGAAGAATGAAAGAAATTAATTAATCAAAAACAAAAAACAAAAACAAAAACCCTACCTGTGAATCGAATTTCCCTTCAAAATCCACACAAAATGGCGTTTGAATCCGCTCTCCTCGATGGAAAATCGTTGGAAATGATATCTCCTTGCTTGGGGGGGGTTTTTAGCTCCTCACACAAAGTATCAAGTGATTTTGAAATGAAATGAACTTATTAAAAGACGTCTTCAGCCTTTATTCCTGCGCAGGCGAGTTTTTCCTTCGGACTCGCGAGTTTTTGGCGAGTACTCGCCACTAAAAACTCGCGAGTTTTTGCAAAAACTCGAAAAAACTCGAATTTCAAGTTCTGCGAGTTAACTCTGCAAAAACTCGTTTCTGAAAAAAACTCGCGAGTTTTTCAAGACTCGCGAGTTTCTAGCGTATGCCAACTATGGGTTAGATTATGTGACCTATTTGACTCAAATTTATGGATTTATTTAAATCAAATAAGAGAGGAATATGACAAGAGATTAATTAAATAAGGATTTTGATTTATTTAATTAAAAGAGATGGTGTTAGATTAAATCAAATAAGGTTTTAATTTATTTAATTTAATGAACATACTTTAGAGATTTAATCAAATAAAATTGATTATTTAATTAAATAGGGGTAATTAGATCAGATGGATTGATTTGATTAACAAAATAGATGACTTGATTAGATAAAATGATTTATTCAATTAAGAGAGGAATATTGATGAATTTAATCAGATAGGGGAATTTGATTAAATGGTTAGACCGAGAGATGATTCAGGAAGAAACGATGTTAGTAAGTCCAGATCAGATGCACAATGTCAATCAGTATATTTTACGTGTCTACACAAACAAGAAGGAAGACATTAAAGAGCCAACTTGGAAATCCCTATGCCAAGTCATATGTTTCCGAATAAAGCTATGTCATGCGAGAGAAAAAGGAAAAAATAGGGGTTGCCCCTAAAATGAAGACACCAAACACATAAGGGATCTATGGATTTGGGGTCAGTATGTTCTTTGCTGCAATGTTTTTAGAAAGCTCGAAATTGTCATCATTCCCCAAATACACATATAATAGGAAGAATGACATAAAGAGAGCGAAAACAAAGAAAAATAAAGAAAGAAAAGCCTTTTGGGTCAACATGGAAGAGACATAGGGTGTCTCGACGCCTTGTGTCATCACCAAAAGGAAAATACAAGACAAATGAAAAGGAAAATAAAAGGTCAAACATCAAACAAAAACATCACGGGGGATCATAGTACGCACATGCAAGCAAAAGTTGAAAGAAATCGAAGAAGGAAAGCAACAGAAAAAGAAAAGATAAAAGACTAGTAAAGTTCATGCGAATCAACCATTCAACAGGTCATCTTCATCCCAATCTTGTTTAGTATATGCAGTATGTAGATCACTAGCGAGAGGGCCAACATCAAGTGTTGTACTAGGAGAATCACTAGGTTCAACACATGGTGAATCGCTCGATTTAGGAGGATCGCCATGGTTGTTGTCGTTTAAGCTCATAGAAGAGGAAAATAACAAATTCAACTCATTATGCACTTTCTCATTGATTTTAGCTATTTCCTCATCATCGTCCAAGTTAACCACAAGAAAGGGACGAATGATAATATCCACAGAAGTTGACGGTCCTTTTTGTGGTGGAGACATAACTTCTGTTTGTTTTGGTAGGAGGGGACGTTCATCGGTTATTGCTTCTATCAAGTTTGAATTTTTATTTTCAATGTTGTTGTCTTCATTCATCTTTTGAGCAATAGCACGATGCCTACGCCTGCGCTCTCTAACATTGCGGTTTCTTTTATTATGGTTTTCAAGTTTCATTTGTGTAGGAATGGGTTTGTCAACCATAGGTTCCTTTTCTTCTTGTGAGGGAAGAATGAAAGAAACCATAGAAGGTTGTTGAACCACTTTCTCTTTGACTTTATAAAATTTCTTAGGAGGTGGATTAGGTCTTGTTTGGTTGTCTCTAGGTCTCTTGTAGGAGATAGGCAAGGGGTTGTTGATGGGTGGGTCTTGGTTTGTTGCAAGGGTTTTGGACTCAACATTGTTTTCTTTAGATGGTAGAGGTTCAAGCATGGGTGGAGGAAAGTTTTCAAGAGATAGTTTGGCTATGCATTTTGCTTTGAATTTTTGATAGGATAGGAAAAGGAAGTCTTCATGGGGTCTTATAGGTTCCATAGGTTGAGGCCAAAAATAATCTATTGAGAAATTTCCACGGGAAGACGGGGGTCTAAAGCCACTATGGTTCACTGTGAATATTTAATTGCCCACTGGAAACATTAAGCACTTATGGAGAATGGATGGGACCGCATTCATGGAGTGAAGGCATTTGTAGCCTAACTTCACATGAAATTGGTCTGAATTAGATATGATAGAGAATGGTACATTTGATTTCTTCACTCCTACTTGTTAAGGGAGTGTGATCGAGCCCATCGTAGAATGAGCAAAACCATCATGCATTTTAATACATGCTTTCGGTTTATCATATCTATCTTGAGTAAGTTCATGCATATATAAAAGTTCTTTTGTGATCACATTCTATCCATAGATGGGATCTATTAAAATCTCATGAGTGGGCTTGTTATTGATTGTGTCAGCTATGTAAAGAGGACCATTAGGTGCATGTTGGATTGTTTCTCCTGAAGAGAAAGTAATTTAAGTGGTTTGCTATTTACGAGGTTTGATGTCAACCGCTCCAATAATTGTATCAATAGGACTTTGTTCATCAGTATCTATAGGACTCTGTTCATCATCATCCATAGGAATTTGTCTATGATTGTTCTTATTCCCATCATCCATGTCAATATTCATCACATCGGGCTTAGTTTCGCTAGCCTTAACAAATGAAATATTATGGTTGGGCATGGGATTGGTAAAGATTTGCAAGTTTTGGGTCGGAGGAGCCACAAACTTATTACCTTTGTCATTTACACCTCTAATTTGCATATGATTGGAATCAATCAGGTCTTGCACAAGATGTTTATGATGCTTGCAATGTTCCATATCATGTCCTTTTTGTTGGTGATAAGCACAATAGGCATTGTGTCTAAAGTTCGCAGGTAATGGCTTGCTAGGGTCAAGGGTTCAAACGGGAGGTAAGGTAAGCATGTTTTTGTTTAAGAGTTGGGTCATAATGTTGTGAAGTGTGGAAGGTAAGGGAGTGAATTATCTTTGGGAATCCCCAAAGATATAAGGGTTACTTTTCTTTATAGCAACTACTTAGGTATCAACTGGTTGGGTAGGTTGAGAGGTGGAATTTCGTTGAAGGAAGCGGATCCCAGAATTCAAAGTCGCGTTGACATATCAGTTGTGGATATACCTGATGGTTATGGGATGCTGTTAAGTAGGGACTGGTCAAGGAAATTGAATGGATACATTGCGGCTGACTTCTCCCACATGTGGTTGCCTTGGAGAGGAGTTCCAAATCAGATAAAAATTGAAAGTACACCATGGCTCAAATTAATGATCACAGAGTGTGGTGAAAATAGTGATGTTTTGTTCATGGAAACTGATTTGGGTTCATATAGGCCCGTTAAGAAAGAAGTCCTCTTGCTGCAAAGCTTGAATGAGGAAAAGTATTTAGAAGATACGCCTGCCTCCACCGAAGTATGGATTGAAAACGATTCAAGTAGGATTGAGAATGAAGAGATGTTCGGAGATCCTGTGTTAAAAGGTGTAAAGCAAGAGACAGAAAATGCCTCCATCAAAGACTTATCGTTACCCAGTTCATATAAAATTCACGAGGCTTTCCATCTAGAGAGTGCAGGTGCCATGAGTAAGATCTCCTTGGAGCAAGTTCCAAAGATGATTGAACAAGTCACTTTAAAAGAGGAATGTGGAGAAGTCAATAAGGGAGAGGGCTAGATTCAAACAAGGTTATCTCAATTGACGCACTTGGAGGAGAAAAGAAATGAAGCTTTGGAAAGTTTGGCTAAGCATCAAAGAGTTATGAGCAGATGGTTCGATAAATCATGGTTGGACCCTTGTCAAGCTTCTGAGATCCTGGGAGATAATGCATTTAAGCTACGGACACGAACAAAAGGGGATATCCCATTGCCAGTCGATGGGAAATTCCTCAAGCATTATTTCTAGTCCTAGGTTCTCTCTGAGAGCCTGCTTTGTAACATAATTAGATTAGGTTTGCTTTCCCGTTTTCTTTTTCTGTTTGTTTTTTGGCTTGTTCTGTTTTGGTTTTTGGTTTGTTTCCCTCTGGGTTTTTGGTTTGGCGTTCTTCCCTTGAGTTGTCCACTCAAGTGGTTTTGGTTTGGAATGGGCAAGGATTTTAGGGTTTCCCCATTGTGATGGGAGGTGATGATGGTTTTAATTTCACAACGTGGTTTCTTTCTGCTGGAATTTGTGCAAATTTTTGAAAAGGCTAAGGTTGCTTTCCTCTTGTCATCATCCAATTTGGATTAAACTCGTCTCGGGAGGTTAACCCATTATTGTGTCTTAACACATGAGTCTAAAGACCTTAAATACCTTACCTATCTCCACTCTGAGTCATTTTGGTTTCTTGGGAAAGGTCTTGGCAGGAGGAAATTTTACATCTTCCTTCAGCGCCACTACAATTCTCAAACCCATTGGAGGCTTCATTGCCTGCCGGCCAATTGAGGAATTGACGGAAGACCAAAAGAAAAAGTAAATGTGCTTAAAAGAACTATCAAAAAGAAAAAGAATGAAAAGTGAAAGAAAATATTATGAAATATTGGTTTTGGGAACATACGAGTAACTCCACCGGGGCTATGGACGCCCGACCGGCAGTGGAGCAATACTCGTGAGAATTGTAGCGACAACCTCGTCGGGGCTATGGATGCCTAACTGGCAGTGAGGCAATGTCCAGGATGCTTTTGAAGTTAAGATATTTATATAACTTGCTGCGGTCGATTCCGGAAGTCAAGATGGTTTGGAGATGGAACGAATGCACACACTCACAGGGACTTGGATGAAAGTGTTCTGATCCAATATCGGATTCTTCTCCCCTTTTGAGTAAGTATCTTTCTGTATGATGGTTTGAAGAAGATTAACCAAGGTTCAATTCTTAAAGTGTTTTTCAACACTTTCCCATAGGGATGCTAGATGTTGTAACCTTTTCACACATCGCCCCATTCAAGATGGGGACCCCTAATTTTTTTGCTCCATTTCGGTCTTTTTGGCTTTGGTTTTTCTCTCTCGCTCTCTCTGTCTCTTTTCTGATGTCTTCGTTTCAAGGATTGTGCCCATCATTGAGCTTAAGTGTGAAATTTGGCCAAGTCTGAGAATTAGGGTTTCTATCTTTCTTGTCAATTTGAAATCAAATGAAGTGAATAAATTGAGATCTTAGACTAACATTGATGTCAATGTGCTTCCAACAAGTTTCCACTGAAATTTCATCAAATTCCGGCCACTTACTATTTTTAGTAAGTGTCCAATTCAGGGCGTTCTCTCAGGATTTTTGAAATTCTGATCACTACACTGCATCTAGAATGTGTCAAGCTACTTGTCTGCAAATTTTGAGCTGAAACGGAGAACTTACTATTTTTAGCAGTTTAGCTTCCGGAGTAGATTTCAGGACTTATATGCAGAGTTTTTCAGTGTATGTCTAGAGATTCCTTCTAGGTTTTTAGAGACCTTCGCGATGGTGTAACATGCAAAATGAGATAACAACTTTTAGAATTCAACCTTCCGAGGCTATTTTTAGAGTTTGCATGTCAGGGTTTTCTTTGCATGTCAAGTGATTCTTTGTGGGTTTTTCGAGACCTACGCAGTGGTGTGACATGCAAAGCAGGATAATCACTTCTTCAACAACTTACTATTTTTAGTAGGTGCACTCTGGCAACCGCCTCCCAGCACTTCAGAATCACAAATTGATCGCGATGCAACAGAAACGAGGACAAATGGAGATCGTTTGATACACATGCAAGACCAATTAGGGTTTCCAACTTCGGGACCCAAAAGGAGGGGTAAAAGGTTAGAATTTTTGAAAACCGGTGTAGACCACCGTGATCAGCATCTTTCGAGCTATTCACTGGTAAAATTTGAAGGCAAATAGAGCACTTACTATTTATAGTAAGTCATTTAAGAAACATGCTAAAAATAGCAAGTCAGCAGCAGGCGCCGATGTCAGCGGGCAGGTCACGTGATGAGGAGCACGCCATTCAAATTTCAAGTCAAATGGAGCTGTGGAAGTCACGAAACTGAGCAGTTACTATAAATAGCAAGCCACCTCTAGAAATGTGCTATAAATAGCAGGTCAGTACGAGGCGTCAGTATGAACAAGTCAAACAGCTGATAAAGATCCCATGGCGCGAATTTCAAGGTGAACAAAGCTGCAGAAGATGGAAAATCAAGCACTTACTATTTTTAGCAGGCTGGTACAGAGGAATTAGGGTTTCCTAAATTCAAGAGCAGAACATGACAGTCAGGCATAAGCAGTATCCAGCCACAATCACCACCCTTCAGGCAATCGGCATGCAAAATTTGAAGACATTCTGAGCAATTGCTATTTTTAGTAAGTTGCTAAAAATAGCAGGTGCAGGCAGGCATCAGGCCCCGACAGTTCAATCACATCCCGAGAGTCAACACAAAGCAAAATCAGGTTCTTTAGAGTCAAAAGTCAATCCAAAGCACAAAATCTGGGGAACTTTCTAAAAATAGAAAGTTGAGGCAAGCTAGGGTTAGCATGAACGAATCACTCTAAATTTGACAAATGGCATAAAATTCACTGAAATTGATAAATTTTCAAGTCCAGCCAGTGAAAAACGCCTTTAAAAGCTGAAGGTTGATGAAAATTTTCTAAGCACCTTGAATGCACCTTGAGGTTGAAGAGGAGGTCTTGAAAATTTCTAAGTCCTTCAAATATGAAACCTCAGGGGTCCAAATGTGCCCAGCTAGATGAGAGGCTTGAAAAATCTTCTAAGTGCTACAAATTGGAAGCTCACATGGTGAAATGCGCCCTTGAACTTGAAGCTGTTTGAAAATCTTCTAAGTGTTGCAATGTTGGATGAGGACCCCTCCAAGTGCGCCTTGCTTTGCATGAGGAGCTTGAAAATATTCTAAGTATAAGAAATTTGAAGTACCACCTCCCAAGTGTGCCCAAGCTGCTGCAGGAGTGAAGATTCTACCAAGGCATGAAAATTGAATGCATGAGGATCTAAATGTGCCCAAGGTAAAGAGGGGCCTCTAAATTTTCTAAGTGTTAGAAAAGTGAAAGCTTGCCCATGAGAATGTGCCCAAAGTGAAAGGTGATGCTTGAAAATTTACTAAGTCCTTAAGATTTGAAGCATGACCTCTCATATGTGCCGTTGACTGGTGGAGGAGTTAGAAAACTTACTATGTATTCAAAATTTGAAGCATACCCCTCCAAATGCGCCCACTTTGATGAGGGAGTTAAAAAAAAATTCTAAGGCATAAAGTTTGTCCACCTGCCACCCCTAAATGCGCCCAACTCAAGGTAGTAGCAAAATGCTAGAAAATTTTCTAAGTATGAAACTCGTCCTCCTCTTGTGGCTAAATGCGCCCATGTCTAGCAAGTCAAAAAGTTTATCCTCCACACATAGCTAAATGTGCCCTCAAGGTGGTGACATGCAAAGTATTTTCTAAGTTGAAGTTTCATTCTCCCTCAAGTACGATATGTGCCCAAGCAAAGGCATGTAAGGACAAAAATAAAGAAGCTCAAGAGTCACAAGTCAAAGGCGTTTGAGTGAGCTTTATCCTTCACATCATGCTAAATGAGCCCATGCTGCAAAGGAGTCAACAAGGTCAAAGTTGGGCGTTGGAAAAGGCTTTATTCTCCTCTCCCTCTCAAATGCGCCCATGCAAGGTCAAAAAGTCAAGGGTGTTTGAATGTGTTTCATCCTTCACCATGTGCTAAATGCGCCCAAGATAGACAAGAGTGGCATTGAATATTTTATCCTTCATAAACTATAATATGCGCCCAAGTTGAAGTAAGTAAAAGGTGAATAAAGAGTGTGAGGGTAAAATTAAAAGATTAATGTTGCCTAGGCGTTGGAAGTAAAGTCTCCTTGTAGGTATGAAATACGCCTAAGGTAAGGTGAATGGGAGTTGAAAAGTGAAGGCGCTGGAGTTTTTTCTTCCACATATGCTAATTGCGCCCAAAGTTTATGATGTTAAAAGATAAAATAACTAAGGTTCTGAAAATTGCCATGTGATAAATAAAATATGTTGGGCGTTGGAATTAAATATCCTCCATGATATGTGCATTCAAAAGGAAATTTCCTAAGTGAAGTTGATGAAATTTTCCTCACAGGCAAAATGAATGAAGTTGAATAAAATTCCTAAGGCAAAATCCAAAAATGCTAAATGATTTAAAAATTTTCTAAGGCACAAAAATATTTTCTTCCTTAGGAAAATCACGCCTGGACTTGGAAGTACGAAATTTTTCAGAAGCACGAATGAAGTTGCCAGTGGAAAAGTCAGTGAGTGCCTGCTTCACGAGGTGGATAAAATATTTTCGAGTTAGAGCAACTAGAAATACTCACAGGGCTGAAAATGGAAATAAATTTGATAAAAAATATTTTTTCTAAGGTTCAAAATTCAAAAATTAAATGAACCTGTTTGCTGTATACCCATGAATTCTACACGTTCTGAAGAAAATTCTCTTCTGGGTATTGAAGACCTTCGACAAGGAGTGGATTTCAAGGTCCCCTACACTTCGCCAAGGCGTTTAAGATGGAGAATTTGATCGACACTTGAAAAAAGAATTTTCCTAAGGGAAAATTTTAAAATTTTCTAAGGCAAGGAAAGAAATGTTTGTGAAGATAAAATGCCTTGGCAGATGAATTTGAAAATGATCGCCTAGATGATTTTTGATCGGGTTCTTGATGAAAACAATTTTCTCGAACCAGAGTGAACGCTTCAGCCTGTGGAATGAAAATGGAAGCTCAAGTCTCCAAATGCGCCCTAAAGAGGATGAATGATAATATGAAAATTTGGCTAAGGCATGGAGAATTTGAGGATGAAGTTGGCTAGTGAAGACGATGAACCCTCGGGAGTTAAAGTGTGAAAATCAGGTAAGTAAAGTGAATTTATATTATGAAGTGTTCCAATACCCTTCTCCTTGCTTATTTTGCAGGAGGAACGTCGAGACCAAGCGGTGATGACTTAAAGTGATGAAGAAAGTAATCCAAGATGACATTTCAACCTTGAAGGAAGAAAAGTTGCAAGAGAATGGCTAAGTGTTGAGACTTACTGATAGAGAAGAAATGTTTTCAAAACTCAAGATGGAGAAAAGAATGGAATCTTGAGAAAATTTGAAGAACAACGTCAAGAAGAAGATCAAGAACAGTGTGAACGCGTTTCAAAGTTGGAATCCTCTAGAAGGATGATGGACATTAATGGCTCATTTATTACCCCACCCCTCTTGGTGGCGGTTTTTAGGGTGAATCTTGTTTAGGGCTGAGGTGGCACAATCTGGGCCATCCAGCCGATTGTAATTTGAGCCGTCCGTTGGACTTGGCCAGCTATAAAAGGGGCATCCCCCCTCATTTGTATCTTATTAGATTAGATCAGAGTTAGGATAGCAGAGGAGTAGAGATAAATTGCTAGAGTAGAAAGTAGGATAGTTTGATAGTATAGTTTAGATTGAAAAGGAAGGAAAGTCTTCCCTTTGAATACTTTGTAAGGAGTTGTTGTGAATGCTTTCATAATAAAAGAACTTTTCATTGATGGTGATTTCTTCTTTGTTATGAGTAGTTGTTGAGGCTTCTTCGTCCTTCCAATTGACGTAGCATCTTGAAATAGCTCAAAGTAAAGTAGATTTCATTTCATGCAAGTAATTAGTAATTGTGGAATGTGGTGCTTGATTTGAGCAAGACTTCGCTTGTCCATACCACTAGCGGGCTCGCTGACAGTGGGTTCGCCCTGTGTGGTCAATTGGATTACTTTTCAAACTTAACTTTGATTGTGATTCACGTGTTTGTATGCATCGTCTTGATGGTACTTGCATGTTGAGTTATAATTTGAACACCTTTCGCTACTCCTCTGAAGATTGCACCAGTTTTGTGGAAGCTGTCCGAAGCGAGGCAAAGCAAGGCTCGGTTGAAGTAAGAATTGATCGCCATGTCCCACGCCTTAGAGTAGAACATAAACATCTTAGGCCCTACACTCATTTTAAATTCAGTTCATTTCTGGTTAGGATTAGGAAACTTGTGCTCACTTGCCAAATCATTCGAATTACATGAAAGCCCTTAGTCCGCTGTCTGCTGTCAACTGTCGAACAATTGTTTAAGTCCCCTTGAAATACCAGCAAAATCACATCAAGCCAACTGAGACTATTCGCACTGAAGGAACCTTGGAGTTAAATGTATGACCTATCTCGCAATCTTAGCATGCAGGAAACTTTGTTCAAGAGAGGATAGAGTAGTCGTTGGCGACTTTATTTTGTGTTGGTGTGGTCGCAAAAATCACGTCAACAGAATTGGCACTAGAAGGAGGGCCACTAACAGCTATAGCATACAGTTGTGATGAAGTAGAAAGGGTTTGAACTACAAAAAGTTTCACTAGAGAAGAATTATCATGAATCAAGATGGTGCTACCATATAAAGAGATCTTTCCAGTGTCGTAGCGAAATTTGGGGTTCAATGATGATCAAGAAGACATCCTCTCGGGCTTGAACAATCTCACGTGGAGGACAAACGAGAACTACGCTCAGTATATGCGAACTTGATTTGTGTTGGAAGAGTAAGAAGAAAAGGCTATTAAGATTCAAGTTGCAATTGAAAGAGAGTTGTTGAATCAAAGATAGCCACTCGCCCCTGCCCCTGCACCTCGCCAGTAATCAGCTACATCCTGGATCATATCAGTTCATTTTCGCCAGAGAAGCTTAAGAGAATTTTGAGGTCTACGCCCAGTTCATCTAAATATTTTGTGGAGTTAGAGCTACCTACTCGAGCGAGGAAGAAGAAAGAAGTTCGTTCAAGCAAAGAAGTCAAGTCAAGTGAAGAAATTCCATTAAGAGAAGAGGTTCAGTGAAGTGAAGGAGAAACAAGCGGAGAAGAAATTTCAAGTTTGTTCAAGACTCCACCTAGTACTTCTCGATTTGCACAGCCGAAACAAGTTCAAGCTACTGTACAACAGCCAGCCCAAGTTATTGTGTATCAGTGGCGACATCCAATTCGAGCAATGGCTCAACCAGGAGGTCAACCAGCTCCGAATGGTGCTACATGGTTGGTTACCAACCTATCTCTGCTAGAGTTTCCTGATTACCATGAGATGCCAAAGAATCCTAAAAAAATTTGTACCAAGTTCATTGTCAATGATGTTAACCGCACGGTCGAGGATCATATCAAGATGTTTGAAAATCACCTACAAAATAGGTAGATTGGGTATGCAGACATGGCTTGCCGCTTATTTCCACATTCTTTGGGAGAAGAGGCTCATTTTTGGTTCATTCACCTACCAGTAGGATCTATAAGAACATGGGAGTAGATGAAGGAGGCCTTCATTGGAAAGTTTGGTATACCAGTCACCCCTGTAGAGCTTTATCGTCAATTTGCAGAAGTGAGAAGGCAGGACCAAGAGCCCATCCATGCATTCAACAATAGGTTCCAAAAGGCCCTCACAAGGTTACACACTCCTTATGTTGTTGCTGATGCTCGCGAAAGCTACTATTTAGTAATTGTGGAATGTGGTGCTTGATTTGAGCAAGACTTCACTTGTCCATACCACTAGCGGGCTCGCTAACGGTGGGTTTGGCCTGCGTGGTCAACTGGATTACTTTTCAAACTTAATTTCGATTGTGATTCACGTGTTTGTATGCATCGTCTTGATGGTACTTGCATGTTGAGTTATAATTTGAACACCTTTCGCTACTCCTCTGAAGATTGCACTGGTTTTGTGGAAGCTGTCCGAAGCGAGGCAAAGCAAGGCTCGGTTGAAGTCTGTAAGAATTGATCGCCATGTCCCACGCCTTCGAGTAGAACATAAACTTCTTAGGCCCTACACTCATTTTAAATTCAGTTCATTTCTGGTTAGGATTAGGAAAATTGTGCTCACTTGCCAAATCATTCGAATTACATGAAAGCCCTTAGTCCGCTGTTTGCTATCAACTGTCGAACAATTGTGTAAGTCCCCTTGAAATACCAGCGAAATCACATCAAGCCAACTGGGATTATTCGCACTAAAGGAACCTTGGAGTTAAATGTATGACCTATCTCACAATCTTAGCATGCAGGAAACTTTGTTCAAGAGAGGATAGAGTAGTCGTTGGCGATTTTATTCTATGTTGGCGTGGTCACAAAAATCACGTCAACAATAGGCATAGCAAAAGAGGTGTGCAAGTTATGGTCCAAACCTAGTGAACTAGTTCCAACACCAGAAGTAAGAGAGTTGGAAAACCCAAGATCCACAACGAGTGTCTTATCGTTGGATGCCATGAGTCTCAAACTTCGTCTAACCATAATATTAGCAGTAGGACACCAAGTACTATAGCTCATACAAGGGATAAACCACATAAATTGTAATGAACACAATATCCTATGCTTGCAATAACAACAAGTCTAGAAACTGAAACAAAAAATAGATGCCAACCCACTGAAACATAAAAAAGCAATTTCAGATCCTGAAAATTGGAGAATCAAATTCAATAGGGACTAAGACACTAGGAAGGGCATCTTGGTCCTCGTGAGATTCTGAAGTTCTAGAGGCTGAAACAAACAACAAATAGGAGAGAGATTTCTAAAGAAAAAACCTTGAGAGGGACTTAGATGCTAGGAAGGGCGTTTTAGTCCTAGCAAAGGTTTTTTTGTAGGAAAATAGTGAATTTTGGAATGTCAACAGTGTTTACAGGTTGCCTATGCAAGATACTAATGCTCAAAAATAAAAAAAATGTGCAAATAAGTGGAAGAAAAAGTAACTAGGAACAAGCAATTGAATGTAATATGGAATGCAATTTTTTCACTTTTGGATGCAATAAGAATGTTTCTAAATGCAATTAAGATGATGAACAATGCACTTTTTAGTTTTTTCAATGAAATGAAATGATGCAAGAAAGTAAAAATGCAACCTGTATGCACTTTCACTAATGCAAATATAGGAAACCCTAAATGCAATTTCACTAATGCAAAATGCAAGATACTTTAGATGCACTTTCACTAATGCAAGATGCAATGCAAGAATGAATGCAATCTAGATCTAAGGACCTAATGAACTACAAATAGAAAATGAAATGAATGCTCAAAAGAGTCGGATTCACCAAAATGATGAATAGGAAAATGGATACCTGAAGAGATATCACACTTTTTTCCACTCAATCATTCTCTAATGTCTTAGGAGTCCCAATTGGATTGACTAACAACCTCACAACGTGAGTCAATTCACAATTAGGAAGGACCTAGGAGGGGTTTCTTCAAGTTCTAAGGGGTTCACCACCAAACAAATGCTTGGAAAAGGAAATGTTGGAAAACACAGTGTGATATGCAAAATGACCTATAACTAGAAATGTAAGCTAAATGAGAGATGCAAAAAATAAAATTATGTAAACAGTGAGATAGTATATGTGTACCTGGGAAATTTGAAGATGCTGTGAGGATTCTAGAAATGTAAAAAAGCTGTAAAAAATTGTCATGGAGGACTAAGACACCCAAAATGGCATATTAGTCATGTTGCTATTTTTTTGGGTTAAATAGGAGTCTTCGGATCTTAGAACCAGATCTCAGAAAATCTTTAAAAAATATGCCTGGGAGGACTTGTTGTGACGTTTTTCACACATCGCCCCATTGCAAATGGGGACCCCCTAATTTTGGCTTTGCTTTTGGTTTGGTGTTGGTTGGTTTTTGTTGTTATCTCTCTACTGTCTTTCTTTGCCGTTGAGCTTAAAACATGAAATTTTGGCCAAGTCTGAAAATTAGGGTTTGAGTCTTCCTGGTCAGTCTGAGGTCAAGTAAAGTGAGAAAATTGAAAATTGAACTTAATGCTGTTGTCAGCAGACATCCAGCAGTTTTCAACCAAGTCTCATCAAATTCCAAGGTACTTACTATTTTTAGTAAGTGTGAAATTCAGGGCAATTTGTCAGCTATTTTGAGATTCCGATCATCACACGGCATTTAGAGTACATCAGACTGCTTGCATGCCAAATTTGAGCAAAAATGACAACTTACTATTTTTAGCAGTCCGGCTTCCAGGGCAAATTTCAGGGTCCAGATGCAAAGTTTTTCTTTGCATGTCTAGATATTCCTTCTGGGTTTTTCGAGACCTTCACGACGACGTAACATGCAAGTCGAGATGATCACTTTCAGGATTCAGCCTTCCAAGGCTATTTTTAGGGTTTGCATGTCGAGGTTTCTTTTGCATGTCAGGTGATTCCTGATGGGTTTTTCGAGAGCTTCGCGATGGTGTGACATGCAAACGAGGATTCTCACTCAGTAAGGAACTTGCTATTTTTAGTAGGTGTGTCCCGGCAGCCGCCACCCAGCAGTTCAGATTCACGAGCTGATCACAGTGTTGCAGAAACGAAGGCAAACGAAGATCTTTTGATACGCATGCAATGTAAATTAGGGTTTCTAGCTTCGGAGCCTAAAAATAGGCATCAAAAGTCAAAATCTTCGAAAACCAATGTAAACCACAGCGATCAGCGTCCTTCGGGCTATCTGCTGGTGAAATTTCAGGTCAAACGGAGCACTTACTATTTATAGTAAGTCAAATTGGAAACATGCTAAAAATAGTAAATCAGTTGCATGCATCAGTGTCGGCAGTAAGGTCACGTGGTGAGGATCGCCTCATCAAAATTTCAACTCGATCGGAGTTTGGGAGCTATCAGAAACAAGAGCTTACTATTTATAGTAAGCCATCTTCAGAAACAGGCTATAAATAGCAAGGTGACTAAAAGTGGCAGTGTCGACAAGTTGATAAAGGCATGAGGATGCTATGTTTAAAATTTCAGGCCATTCCGAGCTTCAGAAGTCCAAATTCAGAGAACTTACTATAAATAGCAGGGCACGTAAGCTGGCGAGGATGATAAAAATTCATCTAAGTCTGGAGTCTCGTCCAGCAGGCATAAGTAAATGCGCCCAAAAGAAGAAGGAAAGCTCAGGAGGTATGAAAATTTTTCTAAGTATGAGAAATCCGCCTCACCCCTCAAAATGCGCCCAAAGCAAGGAGAGGGTCAACGAGGTCAAAGTTTTTATCCTCCTCAGGGGGTGAAATGCGCCCAGTTCACAGAAAAGTCAAAGCGGGGTCAAAGTTTCTCATCCTCTTCATGCATCAAAATGCGCCCAAGTTTATCCTTCACATACAGGAAAATGCGCCCAAAAGGAGAGAAAAAGTCAACAAGTCAAAACGTTTTCATCCTCCTACATGGCTGAAATGCGCCCAAATGAGCTCAAGTGAAGACAAAAAAGTGAAGTTGAAAGGTCATCCCTCTTGCATGTCTAAATGCGCCCACATTGAGGTGTAAAAGGTGAATGGAGCTGGTAAATGAGGTGAAAAGTGTTGAAAATATCCCAAGGCGTGGTGAATACAAGGTAAATGCTAGGCGTTATCCTCCATCAAGTCCTAAATGCGCCCAAGGTGGTGGGTGTTGGAGAATTTCCTAAGGCGTGTGAAGTGTGAAAACAAGATGCTAAGGTGGTAAGGTGTTAGAATCTTTTTAAGGCGTGTAAGGGTGGAGAATGTATGCTAGGCGTGATTTTATTCTTCTTCAAGTATCATATGCGCCTAGGGTGGATGAAGTGTGTTAGGCGTTGAAAATATTTTCCTAGGCGTGGTGATGAATATCCTTCAGCATGTGTCATTTGCGCCCAAGGTGTTGAAGATGATTGCTAGGGCGTTGGAAATTTTATGGAGAATAAAATACAAAGGATGAATAATGCATGCCTAGGCGTTGAAATTGCCAGATGAAAAATAAATTAAGTATGATGTGCTTTCAAGAAATATTTTCTAAGAAAAGTTGATGAATTTCTTTCTCACCACTGGCAAGATGGATTGAGGAGTGAATAAAATTTTCTAAGGGAAAATTTTCAAAGTGATCAAAATTTTCCAAGGCATGAAGTATTCTCTTCCTCTAGAAAATACGCCTAGACTCAAAGGTGGTGGAATTTTTTTTTCTTGAAGCGTGATCAGAATTGCCAGAGTTGAATAAAATCAAGGTTGTCAGAGTTCCAGCAGGTGAAATGAATTTCTTGAAGATGCAGTTGAAGATGACACGCCCTTGAAGGGGATGGATTGAAAAATTGGCTAAGGCATGAAGAATTTGAACACGAAGTTGGCGATGAACGCTTGGAGATCAAGGCATGAAAATCAGGTGAGTAAGTTGAATTTATATTATGAAATGATCTGATACTCTTCTCCTCGCTTGTTTTGCAGGAGGAATGTCGAGGCCAGAGCAAGATGACTTGAAGTGGTGAAGCACGATGATATTACAACCTTCGGAGGAAGATAAAGTTGCGAGTTTCAATTTCGAAAGGAAGAAAGTTGCAAGAAAATGGCTAAGTGTTAAGACTTAGTATAATTCGAAGTGACGAAGATGAAGACCCTCAAGTGGAAGAAATCAAAGAACAACGCCAAGAAAGAAGATCGAGAACAGTGTGAACGCGTCTACAAGTGGAATCTTCTAGAAGGATGATGGTGGACATTATGGCGCATTTATTACCCCACTCTCCTCTGTGGCGGTTTTTAGGGCAATATTATTTAGGGCTGAGGTGGCACGATTCTGGCCACTCTATTGATTGTAACCCTAGCCGTCTTTTGGGACTTGGCTAGCTATATAAAGGGGGAGTCCCCCTCATTTGTAATTCATTAGAAAGTAGACAGTAGAGAGGATCAGGGTAGAATTAGAGTAGAGGGACAGCTTAGAGTAGCTTAGAAGTAGATTGATAGTGTAGTTTGGAGAAGAAAGAAAGTTTTCCCTTTGAAAACTTTTGAGGAAATTGTTGTGTAACACATTTTATGATAATAGATCTTTTCATTGATGATGGAATTCGTCTTGTCATGAAATGCTAGCAAGGTTTCTTCTTCCTTTCGTATCCAAGTAGCTTAAATTCATGCAAGTAGCTTACTTTGGTGTGTGGTGTTTTATTGAGATAGCTTCGCTTTATTCCATACCACTAGCGGCTTGTTGATGATAAGTTCGCCTTGTGTGGTCAACTGGACATTACATTGAGTTTAACTTCGGTTGTGATTTATATGCTTATATGCGTCGTTGGGATGGTGTATGCATGTTAAGTCATAATTTGAACATCTTTTGCTATTTTCCTTGAAGATTGCACCAATTTTGCTGAGGCTGTCCGACGGAGGCTAGGTGAAATCCAGTTGAAGTCTATTGAAATGAAGCTCCATATATCCTGCATTTAGAATAGAATATAAGTTTCTTAGGCCTTACCCCCCTTTTTACTTTCCGTACATTTCTGATTAATTTTAGGAAGAGGACCACATTGCCAAATCATACACGTGAGAATTCCAAATCCTACGTTAGCCGCTAACTGTGAAAAATCTGAACAATTCTGTAAGTCCCCTTGAAATACCAGCAAAATCACATCGAGCCAACTGAGCCTATTCGCATTAAAGGAACCTTGGAGTTGAACGCATGAACTTTCTTGCAATCTTAGCATGCGGAATACTTTGATCAAGAGAGAATAGAGGAGCTGTTGGCAACTTTATTCTGCGTTGGTGCGGTCACGAAAAACACATCAACAGGACTAAGAGACCCAAGATGGTGTATTAGTCTTATTCTAAATTTTTGCAAACTCTAAACAGGATCGTGAGGTCCAAGGTCTGTACTTGCTTCTCCTCTGATCTCAGGTTCTGAAACTTCCAGATCTGACCTGTAATTGAGTTTCCGTGAAGATGACAACTTGTTAGTGCAACTTTACACTCCAAGTGATCTTTAGGTCTACAATTTAGATCTATAATCACAAATATGCAGGATGGAGAAACTTGTTGTTTGTTAGTGAATGGGGGTTTGCCTTGGTCAAACCCCTTGTTGGTAATGAAACCTTGAAATGAAATAGCAATAATGAAGGAAATGGTGAATGAACAACATGCAATGCTACAACTCACCAAACCCTTGTAGAGTCTACAAACTTGTGTGTAATTTTTGCAATGGATATAGATCTTGAATGCTTGTAAGATAGGACTTGAATTGCTTGCTTGAATCAAAACCCTACATCACAAATGTTAGCACAACACACATGCTGCAAGAAAACTCTTTGATATGATTCTTGAATCTAAAAATGACTCCAAATGCTTGATGTAATGCTCTTGAATGCTCTTGTGAACTAAATTTGATATTATGAATACTCTCACAAAAGACTTGATTAGAATGAATGAAAAAATCTTGTATTGATACTTATGCTTAATATCCTAAAATTATATAACACCAAGCTGACATATGGATTTGTTGAATAAAGAAGGCTAAATCCTACCAGAATTTGAAATTAAATCTCGAAAATGACTCAAAGAGGACTAAGACGCCCTAGTTGGTATCTTAGTCCCAAGTCCTAAAAGCTTTTGGCACAAATACCGAAAAGGGGCCCAATCCGTATATGCCAAAATAAGGGTCCCGAGAGCCTTGGGGGACAAAGATGCCCTAGGTGGCGTTTTAGTCCTGACCCAAAAAATCAAGGACACAATGATGGAGTCATTAAATTATGATTTAGGACTTGGAGAATTTTGGGATTAACCAGAAAAAGATGTAATTCATAGGGCTTGTGGACACAAAATAGGACCAATTAAGCCATAAAGAAGCATAGATAAAGCAAGGCGGCCCCAAACAAGTGTGAAAATGCAAGGGTATGCATTTTACTACATGACAAAAACATGCGAAGATAATGCAAATGTTTGCCACTACTTTAAAGAAATTGCTAACACCATGCTGTGAGCTATTACTTTAAAGTAGCCAAAAATGAAAAGGAATATAGGGTTGTCCCCCAGAAACACATAAGGGATCTATGGATTCGGGGTAAGTATCCGTCTTTGCTACAATGATATTAGAGAGCTTGGAACTGTCATCATTCCCTAAATATATATAGATTTGGAAGAATGACACAAAGAGAGCGAAAACAAAGAAAAACCTTTTGGGTCAATAGGGAAGAGACATAGGGTGTCTCGATGCCTTGCGTCATCCCCAAAAGGAAAACACAAGACAAAAATAAAAAGAAAAATGAAAGATAATGGAAAATGTTTTGGGTCAACATGGAGGAGACATAGGGTGTCTCGATGCCTTGGGTCATCCCCAAAAGGAAAACACAAGACAAAAATGAAAAGGGAAATGAAAATAAAAGGTAAAGACTAATGAAAATGCAAAAAACTTATGACATATAGAAGAATGTAGGTAGAAATAGAAGAATGCACATAGACAGGAAACATCAAACAAAACATCACGGGGAATCACAATACGCACATGCAATCACGCAAAAGAAAAGGGAATAATGCAAAAGACTAGTAAAGCATATGCGAGTCAACCATCTAGTAGGTCATCCACATCCTAGTCTTGTTGAGTATATGTGGAATGCAGATCACTAGTGAGAGAGACAACATCAAATGATGTACTAGGAGAATCATTGGGTTTAACACATGGTGCATCACTCGGTTTAGGAGGATCATCACGGTTGTTATCGTTTAAGCTCATAGAAGAGGAAAATAACAAATTCAACCCATTATGCACTTGCTCATCAATTTTAGTTGTTTCTTCGTCATCCAAGTTAACCATAATAGGACAAATGATAATATCCATAGAAGGTGCTAGTCCTTGCTGTGTTGGAGACATAAGATCTGTGTGTTCTGGTAAGTGAGGAGGCTCATCGTTTATTGCTTCTGTCAAATTTGGATTTTGATTTTCAATGTTCTCTTCGTTCATCTTTTGAGCAATAGCATGACATCTATGCCTACGCTCTCTAGCATTTCTATTTCTTTTGTTACGGTTTTACGGTTGCGTGTGGGTAGGAGCGGGTTTGTGAACCATAGATTCCTTTTCTTCTCGCGAAGGAAGAACGGAAGAAACCATGGAAGGTTGTTCAACCACTTTCTCTTTGTCTTTGTAAATTTGTTTAGGAGGCATATTAGGACTTGTTTGGTTCTCTCTTGGCCTTTTGTAGGAAATAGGCAAGGGATTTTTGATGGATGGGTCTTGGTTTGTTGGAAGGGCTTTAAGTTCAATATTGTTTTCTTCAGGTGGTAGAGGTTCGATCATGGGTGGAGGTAAATTCACAAGGGATAATTTGGCTATGCATTTTGCTTTGAACTTTTGGTAGGATAGGAAAAGGAAGTCCTCACGAGGTCTTATAGGTTCCATGGGCTCAGGCCAAAAATAGTCTAAGGAAAAATTTCCACTAGAAGACAGAGGGCTAAAGCCACTATTGTTGACAGTGAATATTTCATTGCCGACTGGAAACTTTAAGCACTTATGGACAATGGATGGGACCGCTTTCATGGAGCGAAGACATTTATAGTCTAGCTTCACATGAAATTGGTTCCAATTAGAGATTATAGAGAATGATACATTTAATTTCTTCGGTCCTACTTGTAAAGGGAGTGTGATTGAGCCCATCGTAGCATGAGCAAAACCATCATGCGTTTTAATCCATGCTTTCGGTTTATCATAGCTATCTTGAGTAAGTTCATGCAGATATAAAAGTTCTTTTGTGATCACATTCTCTCCATAGACTTGATCAATTAAAATCCCAAGAGTGGGTCTGCTATTGATTCTACCGGCTATGTAGAGAGAACCATTAGGTGTATTTTTGATTGTTTCTTTTGAAGAGAAAGTAATGTCAATAGGCATTATGGTTTGATGTTTACAAGACTCGATGTCAATCACTCCTATCATTATATTAATAGTACTTTGGTCATTAGTATCCATAGGAGTTTGTTCATCATCATCCATAGGATTTTTTTTGTTATTGCTCATGTTATCATCATCCGTATCGACATTCATCACTTCAGGCTTAGTTTCACTAGGCTTAACAAATGAAATGCTATGGTTAGGAATGAGATTGGTAAAGATTTGCAAGTTTTGGTTAGGAGCAACAAACTTATTGCCTATGTCATTCACATCTCCAATTTGGATATGATTGGAATCAACGAGGTCTTACACAAGATGTTTAAGACGCCTGGAATGTTTTATATCATGTCCTTTTTATTGGTGATAAGCACAATCAGCATTCTGTCTAAAGCTCGGAGGTAATAGCTTGCTAGGGTCAAGAGGTCGAACGTGAGGTAAGGTAATCATGTTCTTGTTTAATAGTTGAGTTACGATGTTTTGAAGTGTGTTGGGTAAGGGAGTAAATTGTCTTTGTGGATCCCAAAAGATATAAGGATTACTCTTCTTTAGAGCAGCTACTTTGGTATCAACTTGTTGGGTAGGTTGGGAGGTAGAATTTAGTTGAAGGAAACTTTTATTTTTTCTTCTGAAAGGCTGGGAGGTGTTTTGGTTTGAAGATTTAGACTTTTCAAGATGGGTAGAGGTGGGTTTCGGTTCACAACTACCTACAAAATTTTGATAATCTCGAAGGGCAGTGCACAAGTACATGAAGGAAGGGAATTTCATCATGGTAAGCTTGTCTCGTATCGTACTTTGTAAATTCTCTATGAACATCTTTTGAAGGTGAGAATTGGGAATCTTCACACTAATTTGGGAATAAAGTGATTGGTAACATGAAATAAAGTCATTAACTTTTTCACCGTCATTTTGCTTGCATCTCATCAAATCAACAAATGTCATTTCAGGAACCATATACACTTGGGAATGGTTAATAAATGCTTCAACAAGTTCATTAAAGGAACGAATTGAGTTATTCGGTAATGTAGAAATCTAGTCCAAGGCCACATCTTTCAAGGATCGAGGAAAAATCTTAGCCAAAAGTTTGTCCCCAAGGATAAAAACACTACACAAAGCAGTGAAGGCATTAACATGATTAGCAGGATCTCCCTTTCCTCCATATTTCTCAAATCTAGTGATCTCTATACCTTGTGGCACATGAGTTCTTAATATCTCCAAAGATAGTGGGTTAATTTTGACATAGTGTGAAGGTGGACCATTTTGATTTTGATTTTTGGTGGAAACTTGACGTTGAATGGATGAAAGGCTTTGCAATAGGTGGTTAGTGATAGGATCATTTCATCTGGTTTGATATGGAGGTGAATATGGTGGTGATGTGTATGTGTTAGAAGGACCAATGAATGGATTGCTTACAGAAGGAGATATAAGATTAGATGCCACATAGGTATAAGGAGCACTAGTGGAAATGTTTGCGGTAGGAAGGATATTGCTAGTTGGTTGGATCGATGTGGTCACTTGAGGATTGGTATAGGTGGGAATGGAGGTTATGGTTGAAGGGGGAGGAGTTTGATTTCATCCTTGGATTTGCACATTGTTTGAAGCTTGACCACCATTAATGGTGGAAGGAAGATGTTTTCCAAAGATGTGAGCTATGTTATGCACAACTTCTAGTCCTTCATCGCTTTCCATCATGCGGTGAATACTATCTATGGCAGGTATAACAGTGTTGAAAATGTTTTTAGTACTCACACTATCTTGTAAATGGGCTAGGTCTTCATACATTTTCATTATGTTTTCTTGAGGGGCATGATCAACCATTGTTTGAACACTTGGCATAGCACTTGTGCGTAAGGTAGGCATATCAATATAGGTATCAAAGGTATGGTCCATACCTAGTGAACTAATACCAACACTAGGAGTAAGAGAGCTAGATAACTCGAGATCCACAAGGAGTGTTTTATTGTGGGATGCAATGAGTCTCGCACTTTGTCTCACCACAGTATTAGCAGTAGGACACCAAGTAGTATAACTCATGCAAGGGATAAACCAGTTTAATGAACACAATATCCTATGCTTACAATTACACTTGAGATGAAAGAAATTGGAATAACAACAATTTTGCAACATGTAACAGAAAACGAAAAGTAGTAAACAAAAGCACGAAAGAGAAATTTCAAACCCTGAAAAGTGGAAAGTTAGTCAACAGGGACTAAGACGCTAGTAAGGGCATCTTGGTCCTACTAGTCATATTTTGAGGTTCCAGGGACATGAACAAACAACAAACAACAACGACAAGATTCTGCGCTAGAAACCCTGAGAGGGACTAGGACGCCAGGAAGGGCATTTTAGTCCTAGTAGAGGTTTTTCTCAGGAAAACAACAAAATCTGGATTATCTACAGTGTTCATAGGTTGCCCATTCATGGATTTGATGTTTAGAAATAGAAAAATGTGCAAATAAAGGCAAGAAAAAGTGATTAGTGACAAGCAATTGAATGCAAAGTTGAATACAATTTTTTCAATTTTGAATGCAATAATAATGTTTCTAAATGCAATTAAGACATGATGAACAATACACTTTTCAATTTTTCAATGAGAGAAGATGATCCAAGAAAGCAAAAATGCAACTTATATGCACTTTCACTAATGCAAATGTGACAAAACCTAGATGCACTTTCACTAATGCAAGATGCAATGCAAGAATGAATGCAACCTAGATCTAGGACTTTAATGGACTCCAAATCCAAAAATGAATGCTCTAAAATGAAGTCGGGTTCACCAAAATGAACCATTGAAAATGGAGTGGTAGATCACTCTATTCTGATTCAGTCATTCAATAATGTACTAGGAATGAAAATTGGATTGACTATCAACCCGAAAGGGTGAGTAAATTCTCAACAAGGAAGACCTAGGAGGGGGTTCTTTAAGCTTTGAGGGTTTTGTTGGCCTCCTACAATGATTTAACAGCTAAGCCCTTATAGCTATGATTTAGAGATTGGACATCTAATCTGAATAGATATCTCAATCATCATGAAGGTGCATTTAACTTGTCAACCTAGGGACGTAGACTTGAAATGGGTCAGCACAGTATGTGCACTAGGAATCCATAGTAGCCATATTCACTCTACAACTAAGGAAAACATAATGCTGAAACTAAATTGCTTGGAAAGAAATAAAATAAGTACTGAGTATCAACCAATAACTATACTAACTAGAATTCACGACAAAAATGAAAATTTGAGCGAACAGACAGGAAACTACTTTGTCTACTTTGACTGCAAGAACATTCACATACTGGAATTCTAGTGGCTACAAGAACATACAGTGCCAGATTATTAACTAATTGTTGAACAAAAAGTACTAACTAAACTAAAGGATGGAATGCTCACCAAGTGGGCGCCCTTGGATGAGTATCCCTTAAGACAAATGTACACTCAGATGCACGAAATTATAACTTCATTTTATTCATTGGAAAGAATGAGTACACTTGAGCAACATAACTATATTACTGAAAACCTAAGGATGCGAGTACATCATAAAATTAATCAACCTCCTAAGGACATTCGAGTCTTATTTATAGGAAGAAAAACTACCGACTAACTACCTAGCAAGGCAATCAACTTCAACAGATTAAGAGTGTTGTGCAGTTTTCGCACACACATCCCGCTAAAAGCAGGGAGCCTCTTTTCTTGCTGTGCTTTCTTGTTTTCTTTTCGTAGGGTCCTGACTTCGTCCCCTTAGGGGATGAGTCTTTCGTTGTGGTCTTGTCTCACCCATGTTCTTAATGACAAACTTGCATTTGAGATATCCTCTTGCTACTTCAAGTGATGGTCTAGCTCTTAGGAGTCGGCCCCTGATAAAAAAAGTTCAAATTCAGGAAAATTTGGCTAAGTATAGGGGAGGTTCAGTAATTTTGAGGTACCTTGGATTACCCAAACCTTAGTCTGGTCGGATAATCCGAGCTACCTCAGATTACCTGAATTTGAGCTCACATCACATTTTTGAGTTTTCAAACATCCCATCGTGCATTAATGATGGTCATTTATTGCATGAAAATGACTTTATATTTGTGGTTAATCTTCATTTTGGGTTATTTTGCATCCATGTGAGCTAGAAGTTGAGAGAGTGCTTCCCATCCATTGGTTAATTTGGGGCTTTGTTGTGAAGGTTTGTTTCCTTCGAGTGATAATCTGAGGATTTGGTGGTCTCCTCTTGTGGTCTTCAGGTGCACTCTTCTTCATTGTGTGCTATTTAAAGGTATGGTCCTTCATCCTTCGCTGGTAGTTTGATTTCTATTGAGCTTTGTTGCTAAATTTCTTCATAATGTGAGTCGGCCATCAAATTTCAGAGTCTGTGATGTATTTCTTTTGGTTTTGTCGTTGGTGGTTCTGTCCATTTGGGCACATTCTGAAAGATAAAGGAAGGCCTTATTTAGAATGCATGAGCTAATCGAATGTCTTTATATCTCCCCTCTGGTTTCGTGATTCAAATTAAAAATGAAATGGCATTACTCTGTTTTGTGAAATCAACTCGAAAAACCCTAGTTGCGTAAATCTTTTGCCGTGGGTTTGAAAATTCAATGTATGAAGGCTTAAGCGCTAGGAATCTCATGCAAATCACTCAGACTTTATCTTAGAATCATTAATCATTTGGTCTTTCGAAGGAAAATATATGTAGTCTATCATTTTGGGAATGCATTTTCAACACTTACCAAAATTTGCACGCTGGAACTCATTTCGGAAATTTTGAGGTACCTCAGATTTTCTGAGCTCTAATCCGTCCGTAGAATTCGAGCATCCTCAAATTATCTTAGTATCATGACTAACCTAATACCCGATCTTAAGTGATGAATACTTAGTCAAATTTCGAGTCCGGAGTCTAATCGAAAAATCCAAGTGGGCTCGGATTACCCGAACGTTAGTTCACCTGGGTAATTTGAGGTCCCTAGAAATATCCAAGGCATGTGAATGATCGAACCCCAGTGCCTCAAAACACTTGAACTTTAGAGTGACTTGTTGATGTGTTTTTCGTGACCGCACCAACGCAGAATAAAGTTGCCAATGGCTTCCCTATTCTCTCTTGATCAAAGTATTCCGCACGCTAAGATTGCCAGAAAGTTCGTGCGTTCAACCCCAAGGTTCCTTAAGTGCGAATAGGCTCAGTTTGGCCGATGTGATTTGCTGGTATTTCAAGGGGACTTACAGAATTGTTCGTGAGGAGAAAGGAAATTCAAATGCTCGAAAGATTTATCTATGAAGTCGGGTTTCCTATTCTAACCAGAAAGTACTGAATTTAAAAGGGTGTAGGGCCTAAGAAGTTTATGTTCTATTCTAAATGCAGGATATGTGGAGCTTCATTTCAATAGACTTCAACCAAATTTCACTTAGCCTCCGTCGGACAGCCTCAGCAAAATCGGTGCAATCTTCAAGGGAAATAGCAAAAGATGTTCAAATTATGACTTAACATGCATACACCATCACAACGACGCATATAAGCATATAAATCACAACCGAAGTTAAACTCAATGTAATGTCCAGTTGACCACACAAGGCGAACTTATCATCAACAAGTCGCTAGTGGTATGGAATAAAGCGAAGCTATCTCAATAAAACACCACACACCAAAGTAAGCTACTTGCATGAATTTAAGCTACTTGGATACGAAAGGAAGAAGAAACCTTGCTAGCATTTCATGACAAGACGAATTCCATCATCAATGAAAAGATCTATTATCATAAAATGTGTTACACAACAATTTCCTCAAAAGTTTTCAAAGGGAAAACTTTCTTTCTTCTCCAAACTACAATGCTATCAATCTACTTCTAAGCTACTCTAAGTTGTCCCTCTACTCTAATTCTACCCTGATCCTCTCTACTGTCTACTTTCTAATGAATTACAAATGGGGACTCCTACCTTTATATAGCTAACTGGGGTCCCAAAGGCGACTAGGGTTACAATCAATAGAGTGGCCGAGTCGTTGCCACCTCATTATAAATAATATTGCCCTAAAAGGCTACCCACTTACTGGAGGAGGTGGAATTAAATAAATGCGTCTAATGTCCACCATCATCCTTCTAGAAGATTCACTTGTAGGCCGTTCACCTTTACGTTCGATCTTCTTTCTTGGCGTTGTTCTTTGATTTCTTCCACTTGAGGGTTTTCATCTTCGTCACTTCGAGTTATACTAAGTCTTAACACTTAGTCATTTTCTTGCAAATTTTCCTCCTTCGAGATTGAAACTCATCTTCATCGTGCTTCCACTTCCAGACATCGTACTCAGGCTTCAACGTTCCTCCTGCAAAACAAGAAAGGAGAGAAGCATTAGAATACTTCATGATATAAACTTAACTCACTCACCTGATTTTCATGCCTTGATCTCCAAGCGTTCATCGCCAACTTTGCGTTCAAGTTCATGCCTTAGACAAACTTCATCTTTGAGAAATTCATTTCACCTGCTAGAGCTCTGATAACCTCGATTTTATTCATTTCTGGCTCAAGTAAACTATCCTCACGAAGAATTTGAGCAAATTCACCTAGGCAGTTCCTTTCAAATTCACCATCTGGAGAATTTTACCTTGAAAACACATTCTCTTCATTTTTGCCTTAGAAAATTTTCAAATTTCCCTTAGGAAATACATCAACCGGTGCACTGATTAAATTCTTCATTGAAAAAGTGACGGAGAAGCTCAGAAGACTTGGAAATCCATTCATCATCACAAATGTTCAGTACCCAGAAGCAAATTTTCTTCAGAACGCCTTGAATCCATGGGTACCCAACGAACGGGTTCATTTAATTTTTCAATTTTGAACCTTAGAAAAATATCATTTTCATCATTTAAATTCGTTCTTCGCCTGTGATCATCCTGTGTTGCTCTGATTTCTTGAAGAACTTGAATCATCTTGCATTATCATCGTCTCTGACTGCACTTCTGAGGAAAGTTGCTTGTGCTTCGGAAAATTTTATCATCTTGGGCTCTAGGCGTATTTTCCAAGAAGAAAATAAGTTGCTTTAGAAAATATTTTTATGAACTTGCATTCTTGAAAAGTTTCCCTTAGAAAGTGTTTCGTTTGCCTGCCAGCGAGAGAAGTATCATCCTCACTTTAGAAAAATTTACTCATTCCCGGCACGCCTTATCTCTCACTTCACACTTAACACTTGAAAGGCAACTTTATTAAAATTTCTAACGCCTTGGAGGAGTTCTCCAACACTTAGAAAATATTTCACTTTTCTACTTGAGGCGCCTAGCACTTGCCATTTTATTTCCACCACCTTCAAATATTTCAACGCCTTCAAGATATTTTAAAATCACCTTAAGCGTATCACACTTGATGAAATTCCAACGCCTTCAAAATATTTAAAAATCATCATAGGCGCCTTATATACTTGGAGAAAATCACGCCTAGCAAAATGCCTTAGAAAATATTTTAACACCTTATGACTCCCTTCAACATAGGCGCACACTTATCATTTTACTTCAATCACTTTGAAATATTTCAACGCCTTATGACTCCCATCTCCCTAGGCGCGCCCTTATCACTTGAAGAGGGATTTAAAATTTCGCCACACACCTTGAAATAATTTTCAAACCTTTAGGCTTTAGGCGCCTAGCACACACATGAGGGAAAATCACGCCCCACATACATTCACCACCTCACACGTCCTTGGAAAATTCTCTAACACCTTGAGCGCCTAACATTTACACCTTTCACCACGCTTTGGTAAATTTTTTTCACCTTAATTACCACCTTTATTCACCTTTTACATCCAAACATGGGCGCATTTCCATGTGTGTGAAGGATGACCTTTCAGCTTCCCGTTTTTGTCCTCACATGCACAAGTTTGGGCGCATTTTTCCCCTTGAGGAGGACGAATTTCCTTGACTTTGTTGACTTTATTCCACCTTGAGCGCATTTTGATGCATGAGAAGGACGAACTTTCAAATGCCTTCATGTGACTTTTCGACTTCTATTTTTTTGTCCTGACATGGCCTTGTTTGGGCGCATTTTGGCCTTGGAGAAGGATGAAAATGCTTGACCTTGTTGACTTTCCTTCACCTTGGGCGCATTTTGCCTTGTGTACAGGATGAACTTGTATTTTGGGCGCATTCTGAGGGGTGAGGCGGATTTTTCATACTTAGAAACTTTTTTTACTTTTCCCTCTTTCTCCTTGGGCGCATTTCCTCATGCTTGCTGGACGAGACTCCAGACTTAGACAAAATTTTATCATCCTCGCCAGCTTACGTGCCCTGCTATTTATAGTAAGTCCTCTGAATTTGCGCCTCTGAAGCTCGGATCAACTTGAAATTTTGAACGTAGCATCCTCGCAACTTTATCAATGTATCACGACAGCGCCGCTTTTAGTCACCACCGCTATTTTTAATTACGTTTTTGAAGGGTGGCTTACTATAAATATTAAGCTCTTGTTTGATAGCTCAGAAACTCTACGATTGAATTAGAGTGATGGTACTCCTCTCCTCACGTGAACCCTCACTAGCGACCTTAGCGGTAAATGCAAGCCCGATTTATTATTTTTAGCATGTTCCGATTTGACTTATAAATAGTAAGTGCTGTTTGACAAAGATTTCACCGTGAGGATAGCTTGAAAGGTGTCAGAGGTGGTTTTACAGGTTAGAAAGATTTTATTTTTAGGCTTAGAATTTCCAGAAACCCAATTTACATTGCATCGCATTATCAAAAGATCTCTAGTTTGTCTTTGAACTACCGCTGACTACTTGATCGACTCATGAATCCCAGGCTGTGGGAGGCGTGCCGGGGACACACATACAAAAATAGCAAGTTCCTTCGGCAGGTGAAAGATCTTCATTTGCATGTCACACATCAGCGAAGCTCTCCCGGAAAACCATCGAGGGAATCACCCGACATGCAAAAGAAACCTCGACATGCAAACCCTAAAAATAGCCTCGGAAGGCTGAATCCTGAAAGTGGTTGTCTCGGCTTGCATGTTACATCGTCGCGAAGGTCTCGAAAAACCCAGAAGGAATATCTAGACATGCAAAGAAAATATCTGCATCTGGACCCTGAAATTTGTGCCGGAAGCCAGACTGCTAAAAATAGTAAGTTATCCGTTTTTGCTCAAATTTGGCATGCAAGCAGTCTGATATACCTTGAATGCCGTGTGATGATTGGAATCTCAAAATAGCTGATAGATTGCTCTGAATTTCACTTACTAAAAATAGTAAGTATCTCCGAATTAGCTGAAAACTTGCCGGAAGCCTGCTGCAAACATGCTGACAACACTGTTAAGCTCAATTTTCAATATATTCATTTTACTTGACCCTTTATGACCTCAAACTGGCCAGGAAGACTCAAACCCTAATTTTCAGACTTGGCCAAACTCACGTTTAAACTCAAAGACGGGAACGTCCCCAGGAAGGCAGACAGCAGAAAAGAGAGACAACAACAAAATGACCGAACAACAAAGCCAAAATTAGGGGGTCCCCATTTGCAATGGGGCGATGTGTGAAAAACGTCACAACATGACTGTGGTCCATGGAGTATCTTTGAAGTGATTAAAGTTTAAACTTGATTGATTGAAATGATGTACTTCATTTATCTTGATTAATAGAGAAAATGCACATGATTGGCTGAGATTTGGAAAATCTGAGTTAGCTCAGATTAGCCAAACCTTAGTCTGGTCGGAAAATCCAAGCCTGCTCGGATTATCCGAACTTTCTCCTTATGTCTTGTATTTTAAGTGCCATTGATAAATGAATGACATAAGATGATTTCTTGGCATTTATTGATCGATATTAGTTCATTTGGGTGTGATTTCTTCATGTATCATTGTGAAATTTGGTGAAGTGAAGTTGCTTGCATTTATTGCCATTAGAATCTGAATTGTTACTAACTTAAGTTAATGGCATTATTATCTCATTTTGGTGCTTCATTAAATAGATATATTATTGCCTTGCATTTTGGTGATTATGGTCTTTTCTCTAACAGATGTAGGTTGAGGATAGTCCTGACAAAACCACCACGACAAAAGCAGCTCTAGTGCAAGAAGAGGTCAGGAGAAGAGAAGAAAGGATGAAATATGACTTCAAGGGCATATGGCTAGAGACAAAGATTACCTCCACATGGTCTAGGATTGCAGATACAAACATGGGCCATGTGGATTATGATGAGTTTCAAAAAAGGATGTTCGAGAATGCACTAACTGAGCTAGCTTGGAAGGTCACTCACACTAGGTTGGAAGAGGCAGCAAGGTTTTCGCGAACACAACTATGTCCTGAGTTGATCTTGGAGTGTGCAAAGCATTATGACTCCAGGACAAGAATCATAATTGGGCCACAAGGTAGAGTTATGGTAAACCTAACCGAGGAATCAATTGCAGAGGTCTTCAACATTGCCTCTCATCACAAACTCATAGAGGAAATCAATATTGGGGAAGCAATCAAGTTTTATGAACCAGACCCCAGCAGAGCTTTGGAGATCATGAATAATGCATGGATATTGAAACCCAAGCCACACTACTCAAAGTTACCCAAGTAGCTACACAGAAGTGAGTTCAAGCAAGAATATCATGACATTATATCTCTTTTGGGCAAAATTATGGGAGTGGAAGAGGCCCACATATTTCAAACTTGGATGTTCCATCCTATTGATGTGATTTTTGTGACCGCACCAATCAGCAGAACAAAGTTGTCCGAAGGCTACTCCATTCTCTCTTGATCAAAGTATTCCATGCGATAAGATTGCAAGAAAGTTCACACGTTCAACTCCAAGGTTCTTAAATACTTGGAATACCCTCAATTGGTTTGATGTGAATTGTTGTTTTTGTTGTACCCAAACCAAAATTTTTGCTTCATCAAGGCATTTTGCATAAAATAGTCTAAACCTTGCTAAATGAATGTAAAATACAGTTTTGGGCAATATCAAGCATGGAGTTTTTGTCAATATTTTGTCAGTCAAAGTCAATTTTATTGATCAGAACCTGAAGCAGAGACTCAGAATGGAGTTTTTCACGATGGAGGAGCGTCTCACGATAGCATTTCACGTTGCACATGGTCATTTCAGTGGTCAAAACGGAGTTTTCAAAGGTTAAAATATAAAGATTTTTTAGAGAAAAGCAAAAAAGCGCACCTGTAGACCAGGGGCGCCCTTCTTTTTGAAGGGCAAGATTTTGTTGATAATGCTCATAAATACAGTTAAACTCTTTAGAATTGGTCTAGCTATCCGATGAGCTATCCAGCGAAGTTTTCCGAGACCCGCAGTTCCGGCAACCAGCGACAGAAGTTGAAATTCCCAAAGTTCCAGATATGAGAAAATTGTTCTTTTCCAACAAAAGCGCGCCTGTAGCTTGAGGGCGCCCTTCTTAAAGGGAGGGTAGATTCTGGTATTTCTGGTGGCTAATACAGTCAATCTCTTCACGACTAGTCTGCTCATCCAATAAACTATCAAACGCAGTCATCTGAGTCTCAGAGCTCCGGTAGCCGACGTCTGAAGATGAGCTTATAATGGAGATTTCACGTTCCAGAGCTTCTTCATTGCATTTCCAGCGCAACTACAACTCAGGGGCGCTCGTTAAAATGACCTTTAAGATGGTCCAGTTTGCTGACGAAGTCTTCTTGACATCAGTACTATTCTTGTTTAGCTTCGCGATGCATCATCTTGCCTGTCGATCCGACGTTCCAGGTGATCGTGGCAGAGGTTCTACCAAGCATGTAATTTCATGGGTGGACCAACATAAAATTTTCATTGTATTTCTATAGTCCAGAGGCGCCTAGCCTTTAGGCCTGGCAGATGAGGTCGTTCGCGTTCGAAGTCTTCACGAGACTTGACCGTAATTACTTTATCTATTCAACGAGCCCAGCCGTCAGCCTTCGGGATTTGGCAAACACTCGTACGTGCGAGGTCTTTGGCGAAATGCTGAAAAGTGAAGACATCCAAAAAATGGCCAAGTATGGAGCGGATATTTTAAATAAAATACGCACTGGCATTTTTGTGGTCTTAGAAGCAGTTTTCTTGCTTCGTCACCTCTAGAGACTTCTCTCGTGGGTCCTTTTGGCTGTCTGTTAAAATAGATAGTGCTCGAATCGGGTCATCCCAGCTCCAGATATCAGAGGTCAAAGTAGGGCATCTGGTTGAGAGTTCAACTTTCGTCAAAATGGTGCCAGTGCAACTGAAGGCCAGGGGCGCTTTTACTTTTGAGGCCTTTAATGAACTTTTCAGATGCCTTGCATATAGTTGTTGGATGCAGAATGTCTCCAGTCATGTAGTGAGCTTGGTTTCCTGTTAGCATGGTTCACCGTTCGTCGTCAGCGGCTGTTTGAAGTGTCAGATGGCAGTTTAGAGAAATGGTTAAGTCTGGAACCCGTAAATGAATTTAATCAAGGGCGCCTAATTTTTTAGGGTGTTAAATGATGGATTTTGTAGTAGTGTCTCCCAGTAGACATTTCTTCCTTGTTCAGTAGGCTTTCCGATGAATTCTCCAGCTCAGTCTTAGCATCTCCCAGTCATTCAGAAATTAGTGTCGAAGATGGCCAGTCATGACTTTGTCGTCAGCTATAAAATAGGAAGTTAATAAAAAGTGCAATATCTTGAGCAAATGGACGCCTATGAGCTCAAGAGATGACTTTTCAGAATCGTTGAAGTCTAACGGTGAATCCTAAAGCTTCATTCGAATCGTCAACTGAAGTTCAAAATATTTAATATTTATTTTGCAATTTTAGCATTAAATGGAGATTTTCTATTTTTGGCGCCTTTGCTTTTGCATAATGAATATTTTATGAATATTTTATTATTCAAAATTCCAGTCAGTGGCAGTGAAACTGAAAGGGACCAATTGGAAGGCTTCTATTTCAATCAAGGTTTTCAATCTTGCAGTTCACTAGTTGGTGCGAATTTCTTCTTATTTAAGCATGGCGCCTTCATTTATTATTTATCAAGCTTTGAGAAATTCGTATTTCTTAAGAGGAAATTCATATCTTAAGAGAAATTCGTATTTTTCAAAGTAAATTCAATTCTTCTTGAAATAAAGGCGAAATTCTCAAAGAGCAAAGGCTTAAAGCAAATTCGCAATCCTTTAGTTTGCAAAGGCGGATTCTCAAACTTCAATAGAAATTCGTAATTTTCTTCAAAAGGAAAGTTCATATTTCTTAAAGAACAAAGGCGCAACTTCAAGGAAAATCCGTTTTTCTCAAGCAAAGGTGAATTCTTGCAGATCAAAGGCGAATTCCTCATCAATTTCCAAAGGCAATTTTATCTAACATATCTTTTTGCAGGATCAAAGTTCACAATTGTCAGCAATTTGAAGAATTCAAGGGCAATTTTCACAAAAGAAGAGCATACAAAAAACGTCTTTTACCTCCTTGAATCTCAGATTTCTGTCAAATTGCAATTCGCATGTTCCTGAAATTGGCAAATTCGACAAGTTCAAACATCTGGATTATTTCTATATAATTTCCTCGAGTTAAAATCGTGCGCTTGATTTTTCAAGAATTTTTAACTTCAGGACATTCTTTCTCGAGTTACTAATTTTCTCAACTGAAAAGTCTTTGTACGATCAAGTAGAAGTCATATTTTCACATTTCTGACGTTCTAGGTTGTCTTAGAATCTTTTTCTGGACAAAACCCATATCTCAGATTTTTCGGTGAAAATAATTCTTCAAAAGGCTATTTTTTAACTCTTGCAGGCTATTTTTAGCTTTCCAGAAATCTTGTCAGAACATAGTCGAGTTCACAGTCAACAGGCGAGTTTTTCAGAGTACAGTACACACAGACTAAATTCAAGACCAAATCGGTCTTAATTCATGATTTCGTTAGAAAGGTTGAGATCGATTTGTATCAAGCTGCAGAGGAGATGTTGGCTATCACTTCAGTTACGGAGCCGCCAAAGTTACCAGTCAATGAAATGCTAGTTTGAGTGTGTAAAGATTGCCAAGATTGCTCAAGTAGCTGACATTCAGATGTTGATGCAGTTAACAATCTTGTTGAGGGATTGGTTGTTCGAGATCACGGCCAGTAGACTTCAGTTCCCACCTCTCAGGATAGACATTACACACAGGAGTTAAACTTGGCATTACCTTTTCAAGTTAACTCGTTGTCTCATCTCATGCATATCTATTCTGGGATTAGCTTTATTGACTTGGAGTTGTATTTAGGTTTTACATTAACTGATGGTAGTGTTCCAGTTAACTTGCTTTCAATAAGGACGTGCATGCTTGCACAATTATCCATTTTTAGATTAGATGTTTCGGTTAACTGATGGTAGTTTTCCAGTTAACTGTATAGTTTACTTTATTAGGGCTTAGCAATAAATCTTGCATGCATTGCAAGACTGTAGTTGACTCAAGGTGATTTTAGGGTTCCCTACACCTTTTGATGTCTATAAATAAGAGCTTTCGCTCATTTGTACATAACTTTTGCACGAGAGAGAAATATATGCTGTGCCTACCTTGCCCTCAATATTGCTCTTTTGGTATTTGTTCATGCGTCTTTACTATTATGATGTATTGTTATGCCACATAGGGTTTCATGCAATTATAATGGTGAATTCTTTCCTTAGTTTAGATCAAATCTGTTTTGTGTTCAATAAGCTTGTTCAGATTGAGATGATAGTTGTGCCACCTTGCCCTCAAGTAGAGAATCTGCACTTGGTTATCATGTGTTGTTGTGAACAATAAACTAATTTGGATTGAGATAATAGTTGTGCCACCTTGCCTTCAAGTAGAGAATCCGTATTCAGTCTATCATGTGATGTTGTTACCAATAAACTTGTTTAGATTGAGCTGATAGATGTGCCACCTTGCCTTCAAGTTGAGAATCTATACTCGTTTATCGTTTGATAGTCAAACCCTTCTCCGTTTCCTCATGCTCTATTTTTTTGAGGAGACTGGATAGAATTTAAGTAATTAAGTTTAGTTGTAGTTAGTAATACTATGAGACCAGAAAATACTCAGCTGCAATGTATATAGTTTTCGAGAAAGCCTTGTACCTCTACAACTGAAACAAAAAGACAAGATATAGTTTAGTTTATTTCCATTTGCAAGTACTTTTGTCAAGCACAATGAGGGAGCTTCCCCTTCTAATTTGAAGAGCACTCATTACGTAGTGTGCATAGCTGTCCGTACCAACTCTTACTCCAGAGGTGCTAGTTGTTACGCCAACAGTTTTCACGAGGGGACTTACGTAATCGTTCATAACACTTGCAGCTAACAATAGATGGATGATTTGAAGGGAATTTGCATAATGCGAATGATTTGGCGATAGGGTACACTTTCCTAAACTTAATCAGAAATGAACGAAATGTAAATGAGTGTAAAGGTAAGAAGGTTCTATATTCTATTCTAAGGCGGGACGTGGGATCAATCTCAACAGGTTCAACCAAACTCTGCTTCGCCTCACGCTAGATAGCTTACACAAAGTAGGTGCAATATTCAAAGGGATAGCAAGTAATTTCAAGTTACAATCCAGCATCAAGATACCGTCAAAACGACGCATACCAAGACATGGATTACAACTGAAGTTAAGTTTATGAAATGCTCTAGTAGACCACATAAGGCAAACTTGCCATCAGCAAGCTACTAGTGGTATGGAATAAAACGAAGTTGCCTTGATCAATGCCACAAATCCATAGCTACAATCTACTTGCATGAAATGGAAATGCTATTCTTAAACTACTTTACGCTACTTGGAGTCGAAGGGATGAAGAAACCTTGCTAGCTATCCATAACAAAGACGAATTTCACCATCAATGAAAAGATCTTCTATTATGAAAGTTTTACACAACAATCTCTTACAAAAGTTTTCAAAGGAAAACTTTCCTTCTTCTCCACACTATGCTAAGCTATCAAAGTCTCTCTCTGCTATAGTCTCTAGTCTGATGTCTGATGTCTAATTCTAATTTCTACTGAGTTACAAATGAGGGGGACTCCCCCTTTTATAGATGGCCAAGTCCAATGGACGGCCCATATTACAATCAAATCAAAGGCTCAGATTGAGCCACCTCAGCCCTAACCCTAAAAACTGCCAAAATAGGGAGTGGTACATTAAATGAATCAAAAATTCCCACTCACTCCCAAAATAGTAAAGGCAATTAATGCCCACAATCAGTCTTCTAGAAGATCATCATCCAGAAAAGCATTCTCATTCTGTTTCTCCCTGGCTGCAAACTCAATGAATCTGGAAAGTACAACCTCAACCTCCTGAACTGAAATATGTGGAATGCATTCAAGCTGAAACTCTAATACCGTGACTGATTGTTGATGCCGTGCACAATATTTTCTCCAAGCAACTAAGGAATTCTGCGTACTCTTAATCAAGCTGGAGAAAGTAGAAGTGTTCTCAAAGTCATCTTGTACAAAGGTCTTCACCTCTGAGAAGAAAGGCACTAGCCTACCCCTCAAATTATCAGTAGTCACCTCATCGGGATTCAGTCGTCTAGCAAATATTGCCTCCAAAGTATTCTGGACCCCATCAATAATGTTCACCATAGCCTTTTGAACTCTAGCTAAATCCGCCTGTGCTGCGTCAAAGAAACCACGTCCTGTGACTACTAAAGAATACCATCTAGAAAAGTTATATCTATCACCCTCCTGAATGACTCCTCCATCAATCAGCATCCGCGAAGGAGTATGTCTCAATGCCTCTAGACGCTGAATGACCTTGCTCTCATAAATAGAAGCATCGCCCTAGGCCTGATCAACTGCCTCCATTCGTGCCATAATGCTGGAAGCTTGCTGGAAAGCATGAGCAAGGTCTTCCATGAACTTTTTTGTGTCGGCACGAATTGCTGTACCCCATTTATCTGCCTCCTGTGCCATCTTCCTCAACTCTAACAAGCCGCTAATTGACTCTCTGGATAACTCAGCTGGAAGCTCTATTGCTGGAATCTCCTGCCCACAAGGACGAGACAAGTGTTGTACGTATCCTATCAATGTCTTATGTTCTTTCTTCAATTTCTTATACTTTCCTTCCTTCCTAAATAGTCTGTCCTTGAGCGCTTGATAGGAGTTATCACATTCTTCGACAATCTGTGCACCTGTGGGATGTCCTAACTCCAAAGTTGTGACCACATAGTTCTCTATCACTGCTTCGTCTCGATCACAATCAACCATTAGCTTTCACCTGAAGAGTCATAAACCGATAAATGGTGACGAACTCGGGTTAGTGAAGCGGCGGTTGGCGGATCAGACGGACGGGCGTTTGAAACGGTGCTGGGACGTTCGTGGGCGGGCTAACCAGACGTTATCGACCGGCGTCATCTCAACTCGTGGCGATTGGGTAACGTTCTCTCATCACCGCGCTGGTCGATATGAAGACGGCATTGCCCGCTTAAACCCGGCGACCTCAAACCGATGGGCGCGCTTCGCGGGTTACGTGCGGACTCGGGACAAACCTCTTAACGGGCGCATGAACATTATCTCGGCAATGAACGGATAACGAACTCGCGGGAGAAGCTCGAACGGACGCTTCGCGGAGATTACGGTTTCGAGGTAAATCATTTTAACATACCTGGAGGTGAACGTCAGAGGATTAGCGGTGGGCGTGTCGCTGTTTGCTTCCATCAAACCGTTTCTGAAATGATAATATCCGAGATGCAGACCTGCGTCGGCGACGTTGGCGGGTTGGGAAACGTTCAAGTCCTGCGCTCACACAGTGCAGCCTTTGGAATGACTTCCTCACGATGCCATACTCCAGCGACAACCTAGAAGCGATCTCTTCGACCCTGCAACCGTTTGATGCAGCCAATAATCCTCAATATTTTCCTTATGCTTGAACTCCTCTGACTGTATCCACCTTATATTGTTGTGTGGGTCCTAATGCTGTCTGCGGGTGTGATAGGAAAAGTGATAAAACTGAAGCTCGCTTTCGGCTTCTCTAACTGCCTGAAGTGTAGGACACACTTTATCGATTTCCTGGGGAAGTCCAACTCTCCCCTTCTTTGAATCTTATAAAACTGCCTAGATATATTAGAATTCTATTGGTTGGGCGCCAGGCAGCCCTATATGGATGAAAAAACCTTTGACTGACATAGAAAACCCGAAGCTGTATAAAACCAACGCAAAACCTTTCAATCAACTCTTATTTCCCTTAAAGATAGGTAGAGTATCTTTAGCGAGTGATAATATGCATATGAAGGAAGTAAGCGTCGTTGACAACATAAAATGAGTATTGTGTTGCTTTCGTCGGGGTGCAATGAACAAATATTTGGACGTTGAATTGATGAGAGCCACAACCCACTGGTTCCTTGTATGAAATTCCTCTGTATCTCGTCATACGAGCCAGCATGTAAATAAGGTAGGAGCCCATATAAAATGTCTTCGTTCTCCTCAAACTCAGGAGCTGCTCGTGCAAGTTATCATTGATCATCGCGGCCCAATCGATGTGCTCCTTGACTTCCAGCACGAGGTTGATGTAATAGAACATCCACGGTTCAAAAATAAAAGCTTGCAGGCAACCTCCAACTCTGCTCAGCATCATGATAAGATCACAGTACTCTTACATCAAGTCATCTGATATAATTTGCCTCGGAAAATTTGTACGAGAGGGCTTGGGGTTGTTCATCCAACGAGTATTAATCGTCTCTGTACATCTCTTGAATGTAGAAGCATACATTCATTCAGCTCGCTCCCTTGTTTTGTAAATCATCTTCTTATGTGTTGGGATCCCAAAAGCTTTGCCGATAGCTACAGGAGTGAGGTTGGTGAACACCTGACCATCTGGTGACATAATTGATCAGTGCTCAGACTCATAGCAGTTAGCGCACTCCATCATTAGTTCCAAGCATTGAATAGCTGGTGGAAATCCAGCAGCTGCATATAGTCCACTTCGAATGATGTTGTGCGAAGTGATCAAAGGTTGATGATTACCAATCCCCAACATTCTATTCTTGAAAGTCTCCAAGTTGAAAGAGCCCAAATTGGTCTTAGCCAGCCTGCCTAACTTTGAAGTAAACTTTGACTCTGGCATGAAAGACTTGCTCAGCTTCTTGATAAGAGGTTGCCTAGATGCACCATTGTTGTCCTTGCCAGTTGTTCTTACTTCAGCCATCCTACAAAACAATAAACAACCATCAGCAAATAACTTAAAAAAATAAATAAAATATCATGCAGGGGCTGCCAGTCGCTTCTTAAAACTTTGAGAAGTTGCAACATTATATCTCATTTGCAAACCTCACTTCTCCTTGAACAAATTCAAACTTTCAATACTTGGAAAATTTCTAAGCAAGCTTCAACAACTTCACTTCACACTCAGCAACTTCAAACCTTGATAAAATCGTCCACTTCAGCAACTTAGATTCTTTTAAATTCGAACTTCAATAATCTTCTAATGACTTATCGAATTTCATCCTCAACCACTTACTTCTACTTCAAGTCGTACCTTTTCAGCTTCAGTAACAAACTCAGATTTCAACCTTCAGCTTCAGCAATCTTCTAATGACTTAGTGAATTTCAGCCTCAGCCACTTACTTCTACTTCAAGTCGCACCTTTTCAGCTTCAGCAAGAAACTCAGATTTCAGCCTTCAGCTTCAGCAATCTTCTTCTTCTCAAATCGAATTTCTCACTTGCACTTTCACACTTCAGCTTCAGCAATTCACTGCAACACTAAACTCAGAGAAAATTCAAATTTCTTCAACTGGTGAAGAGAAATGAAAAACCTTAAGCTCTTATAGAAAATTGAATTCTAGAAAGAGGCTAAGTTTAGCCAGTACATTAAATCTCCACTACTTCTCTTCAAGAATTCGAATTTCCCTCTCTTGCCAATTTCAACACTTGTCACCCGACGCCTAGAATCTTGGCCTTCTAGAAGTTCAACTTTGACTAGAGCATTTTAATTCACTTTTGAAAATATTTACTTTAAATTCACCTTTTAACAAATTTTACTCACCAGCCGGAGCTCTGTCATTCAAATTTTAATTTCATTCACCTTTGACTCTGGAAAATTCATCCTGTGAAGAATTCAATCGAAATTATCTAGGCAATTCACTTCAAATTCATCGTCTGGAAAATTTTATTTTGAAAACACCTCTTATTCAATTTGCCTTAGAAAATTTTAAATTTTCCCCTTAGGAAAATTCATAATTCGCACACCGATTAAATTCTTCATCCCGAAGGCATCGACGAAGTGCAGAAGACACCAAAATCAACTTCTCATCGGAGATCTTCAATACCCCGAAGAAAATTTTCTTCAGAATTGGTCGAACTGATGGGTATACAACGAATGGGTTCATTTAATTTTTCTTGAATTTTGAACCTTAGAAAAATAATTTTTTAACAAATTTAATCCATTTCTTCACATCTCCAGGCGTATTTCTTTGCTCTGACTTGGAAACTTTTATCAATCCTGTGAAGCTGATATCATCTGACTTCATCTCAGGCAATTTTGCTTGCGCCTTAGGAAATTTCATCATCTTCAAGTCTAGGCGTGATTTTCCTAAGGAAGAAAATATTGTGCCTTAGAAAAAAATTTAAAATTATTTAGCACATTTTGCACTTGCCTTAAAAAAATTTTTATTCAACTTCATTCATCTTGCTTGTGAGGAGATTTTATCAATTCACTTAAGAAAATTTTCTTGAAAGCACATATCATGGAGAAAGTTTAATTTTAACACCCAACATGTTTATTCTTATCACCCCATAGGCTTAATATTCCCAGCGCCTTAGCAACTTCCTTTCACATTTCCATCACCCAACCTTGGCGTACTTAGCAAACTTTATTATTCACATCACCTCATAGCCTGGCTCATTTCACACATGTAGGAGGATTAACTTCCCACGCCTAGGCAAACTTTATTTCATTTCAAACTTCATGCACTTTGGGCGCATTTCACATGTTCAAGAGGATGAAAACTTTCAACGCCTTCAACTTTCTTTGACTTTCCTTCTAATATGGGGCGCATTTGAGACATAGAGGAGGATTTGACTTTCAACGCCCTTGGTATTTTGTCTTTACATGCCTTGATTTGGGCGCATATCATGTGTGCTGAAGGATAAACTTTTCAAAGCCACCTTTGACCACCTTGGACTCCTTGTTTAGCATGGGCACATTTAGCATAGGGTAAAGGATAAAGCCTCTAACAACACGTTTGACTCTTTGACTTGAGAGGTGGGCGCATTCTAGGCATGGTGAAGGATGAATTTATAATGCCATTGACTTGTCTTTGTAGCATGGGCGCATATGAGGATAGGAGGAGGATGGGCGCATTTAGGGGTGGCAAGTGGATAAGAGTCTTCAATGCCTTAGCCATTTTTACCTTGTCTTCTTCAATCATGGGTGCATTTTTCCATAGGAGGAGGATTAACATCTTTGACCTTTGACTTCCTTGGAGTGACATGGGCGCATTTGATAGTGGCAGGAGGATATCTTTTTGCCTTAGAATTTTTTTATTCTCTGTAAGTCATCTTGCATGTGAGGGCGCATTTTTCCTAGGCTAGAGGATGAACTTGACACTTAGAGATTTTTCAAATCATCTCCTTGAAGAGGGCGCAAATGGAGGGATGAGGTGAATGAACTTATGCCTTAGAATATTTTTCTATCAACCATCTGAAGTGGGCGCACTTTCAAGGTGATGAAGGATGAAGTCTTAGACTTAGCCATTTTCCTTTCTTCTGCCTGTTTCTCTATGTCCTGCTATTTATAGTAAGTCCTCTGATTTCCATACTTCTGAAGCTTGGATCAATTTGAAATTTTAAACACGGGACCTTCATGACCTTGTCAACCTATTCACATTGCCCTCTGAGCTAACCTGCTAAAAATAGCATATTTCTGAAGGTAATTTACTATTTATAGTATCTGCTTGTTTCTGATACCTCCACAACTTTGTTTGACTTGAAATTCGAAAGACGCGCTCCTCACCACGTGACTTGCCTGCTGATATCGGCGCCTGTTGCTGATTTACTATTTTTAGCCAGTTTCTGAAATGACTTACTATAAATAGTAAGTGCTCCGTTTGCCTTCAAATTTTACTGGTGGATAGCTTGAAAGATCCTGAACGTAGTGGGATACACCGGTTTTCATAAATTCTAACTTTTTACGCCTCTTTTTGGGTCCCGAAGCTAGAAACCCTAATTGGTCTTGCATGCATATCAAATGGTCTCCGTTCGTCCTCATTTCTGTTGCATTGCAATCAGTTTGTGATTCTGAAGTGCTGGGAGGCGGCTGCCGGAATGCATCTTGCTAAAAATAGTAAGTTCCTGAATAAGTGATTATCTTCGTTTGCATGTCACATCACAACGAAGCTCTCGAAAAACCCATAAGGAATACGCAAACATGCAAAGAAAACCCTGACATGCAAACCCTAAAAATAGCCTACGAAGGCCGAACTTTGAAAGTCGTTATCTCACTTTGCATGTTACACCATCGCGAAGGTCTCCGAAAACCCGAAAGGAATTTTCCAACATGCACTGAAAAACTTTGCGTATAAATCCTGAAATTTGCTTCGGAAGCCGAGCCGCTAAAAATAGCAAGTTGCCTGTTTCAGCTCAAATTTTGCCAGTGAGCAGCTTGGTGTGTTCTGGATGCAGTGTGACTGTCGGAATTTGAAGAATGCTGACGGAATACCTGGAATTGCACACTTACTAAAAATAGTAAGTTGTCGGAATCTGATGAAATTTCAGTGGAAACCTGCTGGAAGCATGCTAACACCAATGTTAATCTTTGTTTTCAATTTATTCACCTCGCTTGATCACAAATTGGTTGGAAAGTTCAAAACCCTAATTTTACCGACTTGGCCAAATTCACGTTTAAGCTTAATGGCGGGCATGCCCCTCGGAAGGCAGACGGCAGAAAAGAGACAGGCAGAGAGAGAGAGAGACAAAAACAAAGCCCAAAAAGACCAGAAAGGAGCAAAAATTAGGGGTCCCCATCTTGAATGTTGCGATGTGTGAAAAAGGTCACAACACATCCCATTATTCAGATTGTGGCAAACAAACATTATCACTGGGCAAGGATTATAAGCAATAATCTGGATTCTCAACTGAGGAGTGTAGAAGAAACCAACAGGTTCACTATGACCTCATATCTAGTGTACATGTTGGCACATAAGATCGAGTACAAGGGTCTCAGCTGCAAGGGAACCATCGGGCAGGATAAGATATGGGGTGTTTATCCACAACTACAACACAAAACTTCCAACTATAGAAGAGCTAATGATGCTTTCTTCATGTATATTCCAAGGTCGTTACAGGATGCTCTTCATATCAAGATTTCTTCAGATGCTATGGACTTGATGAAACAATATGGCCAATGGTTCATTCAATTCCAAAGGTTAACATAGATCTGAGAACAGAGATCTCCAGTTGTTCCTCTCAGGCTACCCAGGTATCCCACCAACAAACTCCTGATGCTAGAGCTGACAAGACAAATGGTAGGCTTTGAAGAAATCCTACAACAAGGCAATATAAAGAAGAAAGGATTGGGATCAAAATTCCCATTGAGAATAGGGGCATTGGAGGCATGCCCTTCTATTCAAAGTGCTCAACATTCTAAGAAGGAAATGGCTCAGTTTGGGTTATACTCCCACACTAATAGAAATAATTTTGATGCATATGGCAAGGCCGTGAGGCAGGCCAATAGGACTTTTAGGCACAAGGATCACATTGAAGATTATTGGGAAAACTATTAGGATGAATTTGAAGCTATAAGGAGAAGGTTGTCAAGGCTACCTTTGAAATCAATTAGACTATACAGAGTTGTAGAGGTGCCTAATTAGGTGCAAGATGATGATGCATACCTACTTTAGCACCATGACTTTGAACCATACATAAACTGGCCCTTGCCTCCAATTAATTGGTCTGAAGAAGAAATCACAGATTTGAATCAGGTTACCGAACCAGTGAAGAAGTACTCCAAATTATGGGTCAAGCACAAGGTGTTGGAATTGGAAGCAGAAGGTGTGAAATTCACCTATGACTTAATGGGGGACTTGGAGTCTCAGGATGAAGAAGAAGTTGAAGTAAATAAAGAAGATAACACTGCTACACCTCATGAGGAGGAAATTCATGAAGAAGTAGGTGAACCACTATCTATCAAGAGGAGAACAAGGAGCCAAGTACAGGTAAAGTAGGGAGAGAAGCCATCTCCTAAGAATAAGAGAGCTCCTCAAGTTGGCACTAATGCTGAAAAGGGTAAAACCTCACAACCAGTGAGGAAAAGAAGAATACTCACAGAGAGGTAGAAGGCTGCTAAGGCAAGGAAAGATGAAGCTACCATAGATGCTCCTTCTGCAACAAAAGTTGTTGATTTAGAAAGCTCAGGGGAAGAGCCCCAGGTATATATTATAAGGAAACCTCCTAAACAAAAGGATGCTCCAGTGGAAGAAGTAAATGTTGTAGAAGAGGAGGTGCAAGATGAAGAGGCACCTACCGACGCTGTAGAAAAGAGAGCAGCTACATGAAATAATTCTCCCATTCCTTCTCCACATCAAAATGTGTTAGTTTCTGTGGAAGCATTTCTAGAGGAGGGGAACATATCTAATAATATTGAACAGGTAAATGAAGAAGATGGTGAGATTTCCAACCCGGATAGTGGAGAATGGAGAAAGTTTATACAAGAAATAAGACAATCCACCTCCGAAGCGGAAAGTAAGAACAGAGAGCCTGAAGTTGTTGAAGGAAAAGCATCAAAGTCCCCTGAAAAGGTAATAATTGATGAACAAGAAGATCATCATGAGGAAGGAGAAAACAGAGAAGAAGTTACTGATAGTCCTCATCAGGACAAAGAAGAACATGAAAATCAATTCGAAACTGAGCAATATGTTGAAGTGAATGTGGTTGACAGTCCCAATAAGGAAGTGATAACTGAGCCACCCGCAGCTCCAAAATGGTTAGAAATGAGGCTTAGTAAGAAGCCAATCATTGTACAAGAGGAAGACCCAAGCTGGGATAAGTTGCTTGAGCAATGGGGACAGCCTAAGAAAAGAAAAAGGACCAGGACGGTTCCTAAGATGTCCAGGGATGAATTTTATAACAAGGTTATACATGTGGCTGTTCCTACAATGGATAAGTTCAAAGATGAAGTAAGGCCATCAGACTACAAGGTGCAAACAATCAACCTAGGGCCTACTACTAAGGAACAAGAAAAAGAAGAGTTCCAGGAATCTTCTCAAGAAATCCTAAGGAGATTGGATAGAGAGGGTAGAGGAGAAAGAAAAACTACAAAAGTAATTGAATGATGTGTATAAGTATGTACAACACTTGATGAAGCCTTTGCAGATTATGGGAAGTGAAGGGATTGTGCCAGAAGGACTGTTGCCTAAGGAGGTAGTTACAAAAATTGAAAGATTAATGTCCTCTGTGCATTGTACTCATAGTTGGCTCCAAGATGTTAGCAGTAGAGGAGATGAAACAATTGAGAAGATTTTGAAGATATACACCAATGCTTCTGACTTTTTTGAGCATACTTCACAATTTGCTGGAAACTGCAACAAAATTGATGATTCTATTGTAGATGAGCTGAAGAAGATCTTGTAGGTGTCAAAGGAAGAAATGGCTGAGCTGGATATTCTTTCTTGAGATGAAGTTGGCGAGGTGAAGGAATGGGTTGAAGTTTGGAATTATAGGAAGGAGCTCCTCACAAAGGCCTTAGATAAAATAATGAAGTTGCTGTGAAAAATGAAAGAAATATACAACAGTTGCATCAATTTTCTGGAAATGGTAACTAAAAGGAGGAAATTTGGTCAGAAGAATATGAACATTGGTAGATTGTAGGGATGTTGGCACGAGATCTATGCTCCTTCTGATGGTGCTCCAATTACAAGGGAAAATATGGAGGATGTAGCTATTTACATTTCTAAATTGGACAAATATCATGAACTGCAAATTGAGTGGAATAAAGTGATGCCACAATACTTGGAAGAATTTAAAAATCATAAAACTAGAATTAAGTTTAGTAAAGTTCTAGACCCAAAAGATGTGAAAGAAATATTGGAGAAGGCAAAGGAATTATTTAATAAATTAGAGGCCAATCAAGAGGGAGAGAAGGAGGATAGTCAACAAGCAGTTGCCTAAATTTTTGTGCTAGACATGTGACCCCCTAGCTAGCTAGATAGGCGACCTCAAATTTTGTGCCATGAAAGAATACTATTGGAAGACCCAGGCCGACCTAGATGAAGCCCCAAACATTAAATGCAAATTTTATTTTATTAAAGAACTTTCTAGGCCGATTTGTCTGGCCGACCTATGGATGTAAACCCTAAATTAGGCCGACCTTGTGGGAATTTTCTATAAATTGAGGATCATGCCTCATTTGTAAGGGTTAGAAAAAGTTAAGTGATAGTTGCAAGAGCTAGAGTTGAGCTAGGAGTTAGTATTTTCTAAGAGCAAGTGCTGCTACATTGAATACTTGAATTGTTGCAATTTTGGTTGATTCAATATAAGTAAAGACATTATGCTTTGGTGCTCTTACTTGTGTTGTTTCATTCTGCATGGTTCTTGTTATTCCATATCTTTAAGATTTCTTTGAGATTGTTGGTTATATGTTAGATTTTAGATTTAGATTGATGCAATGGTGTTGATATTTGAAGTGTTTGAGCAATCCTTGGTCCATACTTTTAGCAGTTTGCTGATTGTAAGTTGTGTAAAGTTAGCCTTGGCCTTAAATTTGTACTAAGTTCAATTGTGGGTATTGATTCATTTCTATTATCAAATAAGGTTGAATTGGGTGAATGCTTCATGATTTGAAAATCTTTAATTCCTTAGATGATTTCACTGTTTCTGTGAGATTGCAGGTTCAATTTGGGTTAAGCAAGAATTGGTTTTTTTTGGAGGATTGGTCCACTTTGAGTGTTTTATCATTTGCATTGTTGGTCTTAGGAATTAGTTTAACTTTAAGATCTCTCCAAACCCTTTATCTTTTGTTATTTCTTTGAGAATCTGGATTAGATTTGGGATTAAAAGTATCACTACATTGCAAGATCTAAAAAGTCTAAAATTTCCAACATTTGTTTTGTAAGGTCCCTTTGTGATTACTAGCATTTTCACATATTATTTGAGTTGTTTATGCATTGTCAAGACCTTACATTAGAGACCTTGGGGTTATCTTTTGAGGCTTGCTGATAGAGATAGAGAGATAGAATATCACATTTTGTCGAAGTTGTTTTACAGAAAACACCATCAACAAAGAGGACGCCACTTTAGGGAAAGCATGAAAAGTGGAGAGGAGGTTATGCATGTGTGGAATCTAGTCAAATATGTTTTCCTTAATGTAGATCTAGCACAACAATGACTCCTACATTCACTCAAGAAACAATTAAGACCATTTACAAGACGATTACAATTCTTCAATTTAAACTAGGAATCTCCCTCTTGCTGAGAGTCTTCCGTCCATTGACCTTTGAACGATCACCTTGTTGACCTTTATGGAAAATGACCAGCTGGTAGAATCTTCCTCAATTTTTTAGGCTCTAATTATCTGCATAACAATATTAGAAGCACAACAATTGCATATATGTAACCATTTTAAAGTAACATTCATTAATCCACATGTAAAATTAACATAGATAGTTCATATAGCATGCCAATGTCATTTAAAGGTTACAAAAATAAGCTCATGCCCAATGTCTATGGTTTTGAGGAAATATCATAAAAAGGTCAGCATCCAAGTATCAAAGTCTATGACAACTACAACAAATAGATAATAAACTATATCAAAATTGAGTCATAAACTGGACTCATTAGGGTTCACCACCAAGAAAAAGCTTGGAAAAGACACTTTAACATTCAACTCACAAAAGCCTAGTCATGCAAGCTAAATGATGGATGCAAATTTGATGAAATTAAGCAAGAGGAAGCTATGATGTATGTATTGGGGAAGTCTGGAAATGTAATGAGGATTCTAGAAATAAAAAGCTATCAAAATATGCTATGGAGGAATAAGACGCCCTTGCTGTCTTATTAGTCCCATTGCTGTTTTTTGGGGCAGATGCAGAATCTTTGGATGCTGGAATAGGATCCGTAAGAATCTTTGGAAAATTCCAATTGGAGGACTACAACTCCCTTGCTACCGTCTTAGTCCCCATTTGGATTTATGAAATCTCTGAATGTGATCTTGAGGCTTGATGTATGCACTTCCTTCTTCTATGATCTCAGGTTCCAAAACTTCCAAATATGGCCTGTAGGAAAGTTTCCATGAAGATGACAACTTTGCAATGCAACTTTGCAACTTTGCAACTTTGCACTTCAAATGATCTTCAAGTCTTCAACCTCTGCACCCAAAAACACACAAGAGGGGAAAAACTTGATGACTGTTAGTAAATGGGGATTTTCCTTGGTCAAACGCCTTGTTGGTAATTAAACCTTGAAATGAAATGAAATGGAGGGAAATGATGAATTAACAAAAGACTATGTTGCAAGTCACCAAACCCTTGTGATAGAATGCTGTAAATATGCTTGAAATGGTTGCAATGGATGTGGTTCTTGAATCTTGCTTGAATGATGTTGATCTTTGAAACACTTGCTGGAATCATAAACCCTACATCACAAATGTTAGCACAGTAATAAACATGATGGAACAATATCCTTGATATGATGCTTGAATCTTGATGATGGCTCCAAATGCTTGATGAACTACTCTTGATCTCATAAACTTTCCTTAGGAGAGAATACTTGAATGCTTGCTTATCTTGCTATATGAAAATGAGTGAAGAAACCTTGTATTTATACTTATCCATGCTTAATATCCAGAAATTACACCACAACACGCCGGCATATGAATTCATTAATTATAGGAGGATAAATCCCGAAAATACCTTTAAGGGGGACTAAGAAGCCCTAGGTGGCATCTTAGTCTCGAGGCATGAAACTCGGGGCACAGACTTAGGAGAGAATACTTGAATGCTTGCTTATCTTGCTATATGAAAATGAGTGAAGAAACCTTTTATTTATACTTATCCATGCTTAATACCCAGAAATTACACCACAACAAGCCTACATATGAATTCATTAATTATAGGAGGATAAATCCCACCAAGATTTGAAATTAAATCCTGAACATACCTTTAAGGGGGACTAAGAAGCGCTAGGTGGCATCTTAGTCTCGAGGCATGAAACTCGAGGCACAGACTCGAAAAAGGGGCCCATTTAGGGTGCACTTGTAAAGAGGGTCCCAAGACCTTCCGGGGACAAAGACACCCTAGGTGGCATCTTAGTCCCGACCCAAAAATCATGGACAGCCAAAATCATTAAATTATCATTTCCCCTTTGATGTTTGTTGGGATTAGCTAGAAAAAGATATAGTTCATTGGGCTTGTGGATATAAAATAGGACCAATTAAGACATAAATAAGGATAAACAAAGAAAAGTGGGCCCAAACAAGTGCAAAAAATACAAGGTTATGCATTTACCTACACTACACATTAATCTTAAGGAAATGAAGAAAAAACTTGATGATTTTATGTGAATATATGACCACTGATTCATGAAGCCTATCTTCAAATTCTTACAAAATATTGATGATGTCATCCAAAAGGAATGGTTTATTAGTAAACTAGCTATATACATTTAAAAATTTCCCGTACAATATATATTGCTTACTCACAAGGAAGCCCTTGAAGACATTCTATAGTTGGAAGGTTTAAAAGAGTTCTATCATTAGGTTCCAACTATATAATTAGAGGAAATGTTTGGCCAGATGGTAGTGTAGATGAACACATCACTAGTGAAGAAAAATTAAAGTGAAACCAAAAGTATAATAGTTTTTGGATGTTATGGTCTCACTTTTCTACTCTATTACACCCTTGTTGGCTTCCTTCCTCTATTTTGTATTGAAATTATTTCTCATACTTAATATAACATTTATTGAAAATATTATACATTAAGAAAATATATTTTTTTCTTTCTTAAAATAAAAGACATGAAGCTATGATGTACCAAACTTTAAAATAAAGGGCATATAATAGCCAATTACCCAATGATCAGAGCTCCATCTAGGGTCATTAATCTATTTCCATCAATGTTGCACATCACTAAATATTCTATTTGTCATGGCTATTGTTGGTATTTCCAATTTATTCCTCAATAACTTCTAAATATTAGCCACATTTCATGCTTAAGAGCATTAGAAAGTTAACCAATAAACAAGATATTTATGCCTATGATTTATTTTCTCAGCAGTTTAGGCTCTACAAAGCTAGGTGGGTTCCCCTTATAATATCATTGTAAGATAAGCATGTAAGCCAATTAAGTGATGCCTAGTAGACAAGTTCTCATATATTATGGCAAGGATTTACAAATTGTGCATGAAAAATATCCATTATCCTTGTGAACATTCAATTTCCTATATGAGAAAACAAAATAATTATGAATAACTTTAAATTGGATTATGATTTATCATTTTGAATTTATCCCAGGGTTTGAGAATGATTATTTTGATCAGATTGGTGCCTATTTAGGGTTACAAAGTCATTGAAACATATTAATTTCTCCTAACATTAACTTAACACATTTTGATAGCCAATTGAATGTTATTACTTTGCAATAGCATGACCTACTCAAGACTTGCAGTGTGACCATACTTAATAATCCATTTGTAATGACAATATCCTTTACATTTCCATTGAAGCAATTACTCCATTCATTAAACATAAGCTATCAATAAAAATAGACAATACAAGGAATTTGTAATAAAGAACTCAATTATACTTGATCATTTTTTTCATAACAGAAAATACATTAGAAATTTGGATATGATGACATATTGATGCATGCTTTCATATATGTTGTTAGGAATAGGATCATAGAGAAATGCACAATAAAATGAAAGAATAAATAAAATATAAGATAACACAAAACACAAAGACACAAATATACATGGTTCACCCAATATAGGCTACATCTACAAAGAAGCAGTTAGTCCTTCCTTTATTTTGTCTAACAATATAAAGGGATACAACCTACAACATATCTATTGTAACTTTCTCTTCTCTCTATCATAGTCTCCTCACAATACAATATAATGCAATATAATAATTAGCCATAATACAATCCCCTTCAAATAAAAAGGGTGTTACCTTCTAGGGCAAGAAAATCCAACATAACCTCTACAATCAGATCTGTGACCTAATAATGAACGGTTTGTTGTGCCTTGCCCACACACCTTGCTAAAAGCGAGGACCCCCTCTTTTCCTTTTGCTTATTTTTTCTTTTTTTCACAGTTTTAGGTTGGTTTAATTTGCATTAGATTCCCTTTTTTGTTTGGTGCTTGTTTGATTTTGAGTCCTACTTGCATTCAAAAGTTTAGCCTCAGAAAATACTGTGGAGATTTGTTGATTGGTTGTCTGACTTCCATTTTTTTACAAGTTTATCTAAACTCCAAATTATTTCAAGGGTTTAGACATGGTATATTTTTTGCAAGGATGAGTGTATATGCAAACTCCACAAAGTCGTTAAAATAATGCATGTTTATGGTGACAAAAATAAATGAGGTTTGAGGCTATGAGGTCAACTGGATCTTAGAACCTGATGGAAAATGTGATATGATTAGTATATCTCAAATTTTCAAGAGGCTGTAATAGAAATATAGTTGAAGGAGGATAAGGGTGAATTAAATGATCTTAAGAAGTTGAATCTTTTATGCTTTCACAAGAAATTATCCTCAAGATTAAAAAATATTTCTTATTTCTTCATGATATTTTGAAGGAGATATCTCTCTAGATGTGGTAACATTGGAAATTGTGCCCCTACATTAACAAAAGATTGATACAATTCTGATCAAATTATTTTATAGTCCTAAGGAGGCTGAGGGGTGTAATTTTTTTGAAAAGCAGGGAGTTGTAATAGAGGGTTTTTAAGTGAAAGTGAATCAAGAATTAAATATAGATCTCTAAGAATTTAATGCTAACCTACATATGTGTAATGTCCCCTGTGCGTGGCTGGGTGCGTCCCGATGGCCACATGTCCGGCAGGCTTGCGTAAGACCCCAGATTCTCTGGTGGTGGCTTCGGTGGTGAAAGATTCCTCCCTAGTTGTCGCCCTTAACACCTTGGGTAGCCGCCCTTACTAACAGGCTGGTCTTTTGGTGTAGTGGTTGGGCCTTAGTGGTATCAGAGCTGAGGTCTCGGGGTCGAGACCCGCGGAGTGTGGTGGGTTGTAATGTCCCCTGTGCGTGGCTGGGTGCGTCCCAACGGCCACATGTCCGGCGGGCTTGCGTAAGACCCCAGATTCTCCAGTGGTGGCTTCGGTGGTGAAAGATTCCTCCCTAGTTGTCGCCCTTAACACCTTGGGTAGCCGCCCTTACTAACAGGCTGGTCTTTTGGTGTAGTGGTTGGGCCTTAGACACTGAAATATACTGAGCCAATTTTTTTGTTTTTCAAATAACAGATTACAACATACAAGCAAGTGCACCCGTTAAGGTTAGATGGATAAACCGAAACGTGCAAGAAAGTAAACTCACGATGCAGAAGGGAACTCAACGTCAAGTATGTGCTACCCAATCCAAGGTGGAGTGAGGGGCGACCATATGACAGAGTGAATACAGAAAGTAAAGCTTGAAAGAAAAGCTGAATAATGAAACTACTCAACACCCAGAATGTGCTTGCTCACCCAGAATGGGAAGTAGCTACCATAGGGCGGAGTTATACTATTTCAACTAGTACTGAAAGCAAACTTGAAGGAAATGTTGAATATTGAATCTACTCTACACCCAGAATGTGCTTGCTGACCCAAGACGGGAAAGTAGCGACCATAGGGTGGAGATCTATCTATTACAACTTCAAATGAAAATTGAGCAATACCAATTCAAAGCAACAAGCTGGAGAATGACTGCCAGTACTACTGGTCAGTTTACAATATAATATCATATGCCTGTCAAGATGTTAGAACCGGATATATGATTCATGCAATACATTACAATCTCTTCTTGGCTGAGTTCAATAAGCCATAAGAATCATTACAACTATTACAATTAACAATCTGTTTTTTTCTGTTTCCACAAATCAGTAATTGCTGGTTAAAAACAGTAGCCTGTGAATAGATACAAATACTTGTAGCTCTCTCACAACTCACACAAATGGCCCAAACCAAGATGCAATAGACCAATATGATGTAGGCGCCCAATCTAAAACCTTAACCCTGATTCCAAATGCAATGAAATAGCAATGCACAAATCCCAATAACTCTAAATGGTACGGCCTTAAGGAAAAAGGCGATTTTCTTTTTAAAAATGATGCAAGCTCTATAAAATATGAAAAATGGAGAATATGATGGCTTCCGACAAACAAAAAGAATGAGATAATACCCAGAAAGACTATTTTTGTATTTTCCAAGATATGAGTGAAACATGCAATCTGCTGTATATAAAAATGCAATAAGCTGAAACACTAAAATACTCAAAACAGATTTTCCAATGCAAACTGAACACAAATGAAATAGCTAAGATGCACTCACAAGTAAACTAATAATCATCACTAGTCGTTGTCTTTCAAACGAGAAGAGATGCCCAAACTAGGAGGTCTTCATCCCTCGAAGCAATCCAGAATCAATCCGGCAGCATAACGGTGTAATTTCCAAGATAGCCAAAATGATGCACAAGACTCCATTTTATAATCTTCGCTTGACTTCACGAAACCCTAGAATCTGATTTTAGGTCAAAATCCCCTCTCCTCAATGATGGGCGTACTTTTGCCTTCAAGCTCTTGATTTAATATTTCATTTAAATATTCAACTTTGAAATATGCGCCTATCATAATCTTGCTTGACTTAGGGAATATTAAAATATTCTTTTAATGAGGGCGCCACCCTCAATGACCACCTTTTTAAAACAACATTAAGTCATTAAGTCTAAGCCAAGGGTCAACATTAAAATATAACATTTTAACGTGACTTTTTAATTTAAATGACTTAACTCATTTCTCTGAAAATGCCCTGAAGCCAATACTGATGAAGTCAACTGATCAATCTGAAACCGGAAGTCAACCAACCTGAGCTCATCTGGAAACTGCCAAAAATAGAATTTACTAAAAATAGTAAATTCCAGAAAGTACTCTGAATGCTGAGACGAGCATATCACTGCGAAGCCCTCTGAAAACCCAGAAGGAATCCGCCATTAAAACTATCATCTCCGAGCAATGATCTCCTCAAAATTAGGAAACCCTAATTTTAACTTCCGACTAGCCTCCGGGTTCCCAAGGAAAGGCTAACGGTCACTGAAAATGTCAGGCTTGAAAAGGGGACATTACAGTCCGCCCTCCCCAAGATTGCTTGTCCTCAAGCAATTGCAAACTAGGATGCTGCATTATCTCATCACTTTCCCAAGTTGCATCCTCCATAGGCAGGTTCTTCCACTTTACCAAACATTCTCTGATAGTTCTATTCCTCAAGGAACGTTCTCTGAAGTCAAGTATCGCCTCGGGAACCAGAACCAACTGTCCTTCTTCGTCCAACGGTGGCAACTGTGAAGAAGCAACCACATTGTGTCCAAGTGCCTTCTTGAGGCGAGACACGTGGAAGACGTTATGCACTCTGCTATCTGAAGGTAGCTCTAATTCATAAGCTACAGCCCCAACCTTTCTGATGACCCTAAATGGTCCATAGAAGCGAGGTTTGAGCTTCTCAGCTCCACTCTTCTTGAGAGTTGACTGTCTGTAAGGTTGTAAGCGGAGATAGACCATATCCCCAACCTCAAAAGAACGCTCTACACGCTTCTGATCAGCATACAACTTCTGCTGATTTTGTGCAATCTGCAAATTATCCTTCAAGGATCTCATTATGTCCTGACTATGCTGCAACAAATCCTTGGCTAATGGTGCTTTGCTGTCACCAAACACCAAATCTGCAAAGCTGGGTGCTTCATACCCATAAAGTGCCAAGAAAGGAGACATTTTGATTGACATATGGAAGGTAGAGTTGTAGCAGTACTCGCCTATATGCAGCCACTTAACCCAAGCTTTCTGCTGTTCGGACACATAATTTCTCAAGTAGCCTTCCAACCACTTGTTCACCACTTCTGTTTGCCCATCAGTTTGAGGGTGATAACTCGTGCTTGGAGTGAGCACAGTACCACTCATTCTGAAAACTTCCTGCCAAAAGGTACTTAGGAACTTGCTGTCCCTATCACTTACAATATTCTTTGGCAACCCATGCAGCCTAAACACTTCTCGAAAAAACAAATCTGCAACTTGGGCTGCAGAAAAAGTGCTGGTAATGGCAAAGAAATGAGCAAACTTGGTTAATCTGTCAACTACCACGTAAATGCAATCCTTCCCTTGAGCCTTGGGCAACCCAGTGATGAAATCCATTGAAATGCTTTCCCATTTTTGATTGGGAATTGGAAGTGGTTGCAGCAAACCGGCTGGCAATGTGTGCTCATTTTTATTTGCTTGACAAACAGGACATTCCTGAATGTAACGTTGAACCTCCCTCTTCAAACCTTTCCAAGAAAACCTTTCTCGGATCTGCCTATAGGTCTTGAAAAACCCTTGGTGACCAGCAACTGGAATGTCATGAAAATTCAAAAGAATCTTCTTCTTGAGCTTAGAATCAGCCACCAGAAAGATTCTTCCCTTATACTGAATCAAACCCTCAACCACCTGGTACTTTTCATCATGGAAAGTACCTTCCAGAATGCTGGTTGCAAACTGATTTTTTGCATAATCAGCAAGCAACATGTCTCTCCAATCTGCAGTAAGCTCACACAATGAGCTAAGATGAGGCCTTCTGGAGAGAGCATCGGCCACGACATTATTTTTCCCTTTGACATATTCAATGTCAAAGTCGTAAGCTTGAAGCTTACTCACCCATTTCTGTTGCCTCTCATTTAAATCCTTCTGGTGCATAAAATGCTTGAGGCTATTGTGGTCTGTTTTAACCACGAACTTATTCCCCACCAAGTACTGTCGGAACTTGGCTAATGCATGCATAATGGCAAGCATTTCTTTGTCATAAATTGAATATGACCTTTCCACACCCCTTAATTTTCGGCTTTCAAACACAATAGGGTGTTTGTCTTGCATCAGGACAGCACCAACTCCTTCACCCGATGCATCACACTGCAGCTCGAATGGCTTGGAGAAATCAGGGATAGCCAAAACTGGGCACGAGCTCATGATCTTCTTAAATTTGTCAAAAACAACTTGAGCCTTTTCTGACCAAACAAAGGCTCCCTTTTTGGTGAGATCAGTAAGGGGAGCCGCATTCTGAGAATACCCCTTAACAAACCTCCGATAGAAACCACAAAGGCCCAAAAAACCTTTCAACTGAGTCAAACTTTCAGGTGGTGGCCAATCAACCACTGCTTTGATCTTCTCCGGATCCACCTTTACTCCCTCAGCACTGATTATGTGGCCAAGGTACAGTAACTCCACCATTCCAAATTCACATTTGGAAGCTTTAGCAAACAAGCTCTTAGATTCCATGATACTGAGCACTTCCTCCAAGTGCTTGAGGTGATCCTCCCACGTCTTGCTGTAGATCAGAATGTCATCAAAAAATATCAGTAGAAACCTTCGTAACTGATTCTGGAAGACACGGTTCATGCAAGACTGAAAGGTTGCCGGAGCGTTAGTCAACCCAAATGGCATGACTAAGAATTCAAAATGGCCATAGTGACATCTGAAAGCTATTTTTTCCACATCTGACCCCCTCATTCGTATTTGATGGTAACCCGACCTCAAATCAATCTTCGAAAAGAACTTAGCCCCATGTAGCTCATCAATGAGCTCATCTATTCTGGGAATGGGGTATCTATTCTTGATGGTGCTTTGGTTCAAAGCACGATAGTCCACGCACATGCGCATGGTACCATCCTTCTTTTTCACAAGAACCACTGCAGATGCAAAGGGGCTCTTGCTTGGGCGTATGAAACCCATCTCCAAAAGTTCTCGGATATTCTTCTCGATCTCATCCTTTTGCCTCTTCGGATACCGATATGGAGTTGTGATCACCGGCTTAGCTCCTTCCTTGAGCTCTATGATGTGTTCTGAACCTCGATCAGGAGGAGGTCCAGGTGGTAAATCAGCGAACACTTTACTCTTTTTGGTGAGTAAAGATTGGATATCAGGAGGATGCTCTACTTTAGTTTCAACTGGACTCGCTGGAAGAATCATGCACTCAGCAGCCCACTCCACTTGATCATGACGTATCAACTTCGCCATCCTCTTGAATGATACAATCCGAGGGCCACCATTTGACATTCCTCTCAACACCACCTTCTTCCCTTCGGATTGAAACTTCAACTCCATAGTTTGCAGATTTAGGGAGATCTCTCCAAGAGATCGCAGCCATTGGATGCCAAGGACAGCATCTGTATCTCCAATATTGACCACATAGAAGTCATCCTTGACTTCGTAATTGCCCAATTGCATTGACATGTTCGGAATCCTCTTGGTGCATGAGATGTGAAACCCATCCGCAACCATAACTCTGAACCCTTCAAAGTCTTCTGTTTGCAATCCTTTCTTTGCCACCACAACTTCGTCTATGAAGTTATGTGTTGCACCAGTGTCAATTAAAGCAACAATACGTTGCCCTTTGATCATCCCACGAACTTTAAAGGACTCATTCTTTTGGAAGCTCGAAAGTTGAGCTAATGTACCACCACTTTCTTTTTCACCTTCAGACTCTTCTGGAGTATTTTCTTCATCGCTGTCCTCAAAGTCAGCTTGCTGATCAGAAAAATCAGAATTGCTTTCATCAGCTGTATAGAACTCAATTTGATGAATTTTAGCACCCTTTGGGCACACATGATCTTGGGACCATTTTTCCCAACAACGCAAACATAACCCCTTCCTTCGGAGTTCATTGATAGTCTCTGGATCCAATCTTGAGCCATGAGGTTTCTGTGGTTTAAACTCCTTATGATGAGGCTTCTGATGAAACTTTTTCCCTCTATCTCCTTTGTGAAAAGCTGGTTTGGAATGGAACTTAGCTTTGGGAGCAGCCCACTCCATGTTTCTAGCTTTTTTCATTGCTTCTTGTAGGGACGGTGGATCAAAAGTTTTGATCCAACCCTTGATTGGTTCCATCAATCCTTCAGTGAATAGAATCACTAATCTTCTCTCTGTGATTCCAGTGACCATAACTGAAAGTCTTTGAAACTCCGCTATGTAGGCATCCACAGTGCCATATTGTCTCAACTGTGCCAACTCCCTAAAATGCACTTCTGGATCCTTCTTCTTGAACCTCTCAATGAGTCTATTGGTGAACTCATCGTAGCTAGTGATAGACCCATGACCTAAGGTGACTAGGCCATGGTACCACCATTCATGCGCCACCCCATCTAGGTGTAGCGTAGTGAATCTAATCGCTTCTTCTTCAGCCATTGGCCTAAGTGCCAAATAGTTGTCTAGTTTTTGTAACCAGGCTCGAGCAGAATTATTATCGCTTCCATCAAAATGGGCAAGCGTAACCTTGTTGAGAGCTTGATTCCAATCTCCTTGTGCTGGGGTTCTTCTTTGATCATAGTTTCTCCCTTGGCCTCTATCCTTCCTTCTATACTCCATGTAATCATTGAAGGACATGTCAAGTTTTACTTCATCAGGAAGGGTGTCATACTCTGTTCGGCCTATCCTCACCCTCTCCAAGGATGAAACATTTTCTTCAGGATCAGGCTGTGGGATTGCTGGTGTCAAAAACGTGGGTTTGAATGGTCTAGCAGAAATGTAAGTGTTGCTCACTGCAGGTTGGGCAACATGACCATTGTGCGGGTTGGAAGCACTGTGCTCCCCGGTATGCCCTGTGTTGTGTTGTGGAATATTGGGACCCAATCTCCCCAACAAGAGAGAAAACATATCCATCATGGCATCCATCTTCTTATCGAGTCCTTGACCCAAATTGGCTGAATTGTCTATACCCTTCCCATTGTCACCTCTGTTGCCAGAACTTCTTTCATTATCCCCCATTTCTGTTTCTTGTGAAGGCTCCCAATTAGCCCTCAAAACCTCGGAAGCTGTGTGACCTTCTGGGGCTTGATGCAACTATGTCTGAACTATACCTCTCTTGTATACTCTTGCCAAATACCTCTGTTCTCTGTCACTCATAGAAGGCTGATTGCACAGGATGGCAGGATACGTGGCTCTGATACCACTGAAATATACCGAGCCAATTTTTTCGTTTTTCAAATAACAGATTACAACATACAAGCAAGTGCACCCGTTAAGGTTAGATGGATAAACCGAAACGTGCAAGAAAGTAAACTCACGATGCAGAAGGGAACTCAACGTCAAGTATGTGCTACCCAATCCAAGGTGGAGTGAGGGGCGACCATATGACGGAGTGAATACAGAAAGTAAAGCTTGAAAGAAAAGCTGAATAATGAAACTACTCAACACCCAGAATGTGCTTGCTCACCCAGAATGGGAAGTAGCTACCATAGGGCGGAGTTATACTATTTCAACTAGTACTGAAAGCAAACTTGAAGGAAATGCTGAATATTGAATCTACTCTACACCCAGAATGTGCTTGCTGACCCAAGACGGGAAAGTAGCGACCATAGGGTGGAGATCTATCTATTACAACTTCAAATGAAAATTGAGCAATACCAATTCAAAGCAACAAGCTGGAGAATGACTGCCAGTACTACTGGTCAGTTTACAATATAATATCATATGCCTGTCAAGATGTTAGAACCGGATATATGATTCATGCAATACATTACAATCTCTTCTTGGCTGAGTTCAATAAGCCATAAGAATCATTACAACTATTACAATTAACAATCTATTTTTTTCTGTTTCCACAAATCAGTAATTGCTGGTTAAAAACAGCAGCCTGTGAATAGATACAAATACTTGTAGCTCCCTCACAACTCACACAAATGGCCCAAACCAAGATGCAATAGACCAATATGATGTAGGCGCCCAATCTAAAACCTTAACCCCGACTCCAAATGCAATGAAATAGCAATGCACAAATCCCAATAACTCTAAATGGTACGGCCTTAAGGAAAAAGGCGATTTTCTTTTTAAAAATGATGCAAGCTCTATAAAATATGAAAACTGGAGAATATGATGGCTTCCGACAAACAAAAAGAATGAGATAATACCCAGAAAGACTATTTTTGTAATTTCCAAGATATGAGTGAAACATGCAATCTGCTGTATATAAAAATGCAATAAGCTGAAACACTAAAATACTCAAAACAGATTTTCCAATGCAAACTGAACACAAATGAAATAGCTAAGATGCACTCACAAGTAAACTAATAATCATCACTAGTCGTTGTCTTTCAAACGAGAAGAGATGCCCAAACTAGGAGGTCTTCATCCCTCGAAGCAATCCAGAATCAATCCGGCAGCATAACGGTGTAATTTCCAAGATAGCCAAAATGATGCACAAGACTCCATTTTATAATCTTCGCTTGACTTCACGAAACCCTAGAATCTGATTTTAGGTCAAAATCCCCTCTCCTCAATGATGGGCGTACTTTTGCCTTCAAGCTCTTGATTTAATATTTCATTTAAATATTCAACTTTGAAATATGCGCCTATCATAATCTTGCTTTGACTTAGGGAATATTAAAATATTCTTTTAATGAGGGCGCCACCCTCAATGACCACCTTTTTAAAACAACATTAAGTCATTAAGTCTAAGCCAAGGGTCAACATTAAAATATAACATTTTAACGTGACTTTTTAATTTAAATGACTTAACTCATTTCTCTGAAAATGCCCTGAAGCCAAAACTGATGAAGTCAACTGATCAATCTGAAACCGGAAGTCAACCAACCTGAGCTCATCTGGAAACTGCCAAAAATAGAATTTACTAAAAATAGTAAATTCCAGAAAGTACTCTGAATGCTGAGACGAGCATATCACTGCGAAGCCCTCTGAAAACCCAGAAGGAATCCGCCATTAAAACTATCATCTCCGAGCAATGATCTCAAAATTAGGAAACCCTAATTTTAACTTCCGACTAGCCTCCGGGTTCCCAAGGAAAGGCTAACGGTCACTGAAAGTGTCAGGCTTGAAAAGGGGACATTACAATATGAAACTATGTATACTAGTTGGGCAAGGTGTTTTGAAGGGTCAACAAAGAAGGTTTTTGTTACTTTTCCAATGAGGATATCTATCAAGATCAATATTTATAACTGATTTTAGTTGGAGATGGATGATGAATATGTAACCAATATTTAATGCACTCCAAATATTAAATGTAAATGTAATCTTAGCTCTTGGTGTTGACATAATGTCCACTATTAATTTTTTCTTGGATTTTTTTTCCCTTACCTATAAAAGGCAATCTTTTCTCATTATAAAAGGTGGAATGGGAATTATTGTAACCCAAAATTTCAAAATCAATACAAGCACGTGATTGGAGTTTTAGTGTTCTACTTGTAATTTCTTATGTTCACATGGTTCATCTCTTCAATATTAGGTAATGTTTAGTTATGATAATGGTGCAATGTGAAGATATTTGATAGATCTCTAGTTCATACCTTTTGTAATTTATTGATTGTAAGTTACTTTGCATGGTTAGTTTGAATCTTATTTTTATATTAGTTTAAATACGAAGATTTATTTGAATTACACTAGAATGGGGTTTTTGCATAAATGTTCACTTTATGAAAACATTTTATTTCCTTTGAAGATTGTACTGTTCTTGTAGCATTGTGAGCTAATATCTGAGTAAGCAAGAATTTGTTTCGTGAGGGATCCATGTTTTTACAACACCAAATCATTGTCGTCATTGTTCGTAGGTTTTATTCACATAATCTCTTCTCACCCTATATTTTGCATTTTATTTGAAGATTGAGTTAGCTTAAGAAGAAAGGAATCACCTTGATTGTTATATTAGATGTTAAACATTATTTTTGCATCTTAGATCTAGAAAACTAGCTAGGGTTTTATATCAGTTTCATTTATGTCCAACCCTTTTTGCTGAAGTTCCAGCTAGGTAATTGTAATGCCCCTTGTTAAAAAAATAAAATATAAAACCACTGAGTCATTTTTATAAAGTCAAGACTTGACTATTGAAGCCTTGGGGTAATCTTTCTAAAGTTTTAAATGTTATATTTCCTTTCAAGAGAGGAAAAATACTTTGTATTTATTTATGTTGTGATCTGCAAAAACACTTGTCAACACAATCTACATTTAAAATAAATAAATATATATAAAATATGGATTTAGGGGGTGCTACCCCCCAATCCCTATAGGTGCACATGACTCTTGAACCCCTCATCGAAGGGATGGCCCCTTGAACCTCGTAGGGGCACCCCCTACACACCCCTCATGTTATGAATATTAATGAATAAGATCTGACTCCATAACTAATAATCATCCACTTGGAGACTGATCACAACAACTCTAGGAAGATAATTAGGCTCCACCAACAATCTCCCACTTGGAGATAAATTACAACTCGATCACTATTTCTCCCACTGGAGTAGGCTCCAACTTTGGGCTTGGAAAGTTTCTCATCTTCACAATCATCCTTGAAGACCAAATAAAATTGAGCAAGAAATCAATTTCACTCGAGTTCATTTTTAACTTGTCTATAGGATTTTGGCTAGTGTGTACCTTTTTGATTTTCAATTGTCCAACTTCAAAAACTAATCGTATGAAATGATAACTAAGACCGATATGTTTAGTATTAGAATGAAGGGACTAGTTCTTTTTAAGATAAAAGGCACTTTGACTATCACTATACAACCATCTATTTTCTTGCTTCTTTCCCAATTCCATCATAGACCGTTGTGACCAAATAATCTCTTTACTAGCCTCTATAGCAACAACATACTCAAATTTTTTTAATTGAAAGAGAAACAACCTTCTGCAACCTTGAAATCCAACTTACCCTTGTTCCACCTATAGTAAAAATATACCTTGTGGTGCTCCTATTATTTACATCACATACTAGATCTGAATCAATGCACCCATGTAAAGTAGAGTTAGAACCTCTAGAACATAATGCCTGAGTAGTAGTACCTTTCAAATACCTAAGAGTGAATTCTACTATGTTCAAATACTCTTTTCCTAGGTTGTTCATATACCTGCTCACAAGTCCTACTACATGTGCAATCGCTGGTCTTGTATGCACCATGACATACATCAATCTACCAATTGCTGATGAGTATGGAACCTTGGAGTTGTAGTCTATATCCTCTCGGGTCTTGGGACACACCTCCTTAGTCAATTTGAAATAACTAGGTAAAGGTGTATTAACGGATTTTGCCTCTTGCATTTGAAATCTTTTCAATACCTTCTCTATGTACTCACTTTTAGACAATGTTAATGTGCAATTTTTTCGTATTTCTTATTATTCTCATACTAAGGATTTTCTTAGCAACACCCGAATCCTTCATCATAAATGAATTGGCTGATCTCCTTTGGAGTACATTTATACCTTGCATGTTAGACCCTACATCAAGTAGGTCATCTACATTCTATAACAAGATAATATAACTCCCATTATTTAATATTTTGAAATAAACATAGTGGTTAGAATGTCATCCACTATAACCTTATTCTATCATAAACCTACCAAACTTTAAATAGTACTATCATGGAGCTTGCTTTGACCCATACAAGCTCTTCTTAAACCTACTCACTATGTTATCCTTCTCTTTGACCTCATACCTTTTGACTGCTACATATAAATCTCTTCCACCAAATACCCATGGAGAACAAATGTCTTTACATATGATTTTTCAAGATATAAATCTTCTACTGCCACTAGAATTAAAATAGTTCTAAATGAATTCATTTTAATAAGAGGAGAAAATATTTCATCAAAATGTATATTTGATGTAAAACACTTTACAATAAGTCTTGTTGTTTACCTCCTTTTTCCTCTATCTTCTTCCTTCAACCTGTAAACCCATTTGTTCTGCAATGCTCTTTTACCTTTAGGGAATTCAACCAAGTCCCAAGTCTTGTTTTGTAATAAAGAGTCCATCTCCTATTTAATGCCTTACTCCCAATTCTTTTTGGTTTCTACATTCATAGCTTCTTCATAACTTTTTGGTTCACCAAAATCAATCAATGATACAAATATGATGAAGGATAATATTATTTATGAGGTCTACTTATCTTGGGAGATCTTCTAGCAGGACTGTAAGACACTTGTTATTGTTCTTTTGGTTAAATATTTTTATTTTTTGATGCCTTTGGAACTATATTTTCTAGGACTTCATCAAGCACTGTATATTAGTGTTTTCTTTTTCTTATTTCTTTCCTTGGAATTGACCTTTGTACATGACCTTCTCATTAAATATCACATCTCTACTCCTAGTGATTTTATGATTTTTATAATCCCATAATCAATAACCAAAGTATTTAGCTCCATATCTAATAAAAGTAGACTTCTTGGATTTATCCTCAATCTTTATTCTATTCTCTATATTAATATGGACAAATGCTTCACAACCAAAAGTTTTCGGAAATGAGTAATTGAAACGATGGAAAAGAAGGTTCGCCAAAATGAATTAACAAAATGATGAACTTAATTTCACTATGATTTCATTCAATTATGAGGGGGTGCTGCTATAATAGTGTGTCACTTTTGGGACACGCTGATTTTTGCTTGAAATCACTTTTTTTAGAAAAAGTAGATGATTTTTGCCTTGAGAGGTTCGATCTAAAGGGTTTTATTTGAAGAGGGATAGATAATACCCCCTTGGATAGAACCCCTCTAGTATTATATCATACCCACAATGGAGTTTCCTTTGCACCTATCAAAATGCTGGCAAAACAACACATTTACTTTACCTTTTGAGGGATTAAATAATGTCATTTAGAAATGATCTTTTGCAAGATTGTAGCCCTCGAAATGAGCTTTCCAACAAGTATAGTTTTGATATGTTTTCATTTTATCTTGTCTTTAATTTTTCAATATTTATTTGAGCATAGGTTTTTTTTCCATACATCAAACTCTTCATTCTACAAAGATCAAAAAATAGTAAACCATTGTAAAAGAAATTAAAAAAATACCCTTTCCCTAGGTGTTGATGTCCTTGTTTCACTAAAAAAAGAAAAATTGGATTTTGATAGATACACAAGTTAGGTTGTATGACACACACATACATGTCTAAATTATAGTTACAATGACTTCAAAAATTAATTAAAAAAATATATATGTAACAAAAAATTATGAAAAAATATCTTTTCTCTAGATATTGATGTTGAGAATCTATATTTCCAAAATTATAATTTAATCTTTTATAGAAAAAAAATTATGTTGTATGACACAAATGTTACTTTCTGAAAATGATGTTCTTTCTATTTGAAATTAGTTAGTAAATGAGATGATGAAAGATTCATGATTTATTTTGAATTTAAAAAAAAACTATATATTTAGAATCTACACACAAATTTCCACAAATCACTAGTTGATATCATCTTCAAATTCTTAACGGTTTAGTTGCTATAGGTCTCAAAAGATGAAGATTCAGTTAAAAATATTGATGTAAATGTTCATCTTGAGAAAAAAGTGAGACACAGTATTGTGATTTCACCCGACTCGGGTTATATTATGCAAATGAGTTACAAAAATCAATCCTAACCCAAATACCAATAAAAAAGAAAGTTTTAAGAAGATCAAATGTTGTGTACCAGTTGCAAAAAGTGCTTTGTCAGGCCTCACTAAGGACTCATTTGCCCTATGGCGAATGGGTTCTGGCTAGGGTTTTGGAAAAATGGTTTCTGAGTTTTGTTCCTCAATGTCTGCACTCCCAGATCCTAGCCGGAGATTGTCGGAAACCTGAAAATAAATCCTATAGCTTAATTGTCATGATTTGACAACTTTCTTATCAACTTTGACAACTTTCACAATTTTCGCAATTTTTCTCTCTAAATGATTTTCAACCTAAAACCAAACCTTAGTTGAAACCTTGGAGTAAAAATCAGCAATCTTGCATGAAGTGGCCTCAATGAATGCAAATCTTGATCACAAAACTTGATTAGAAATAATGTCTTGAATACTTGAATTGATCTTCAATTCTACATCAACACATTAGCTCAACAACATGCATGATGCACTAAATCTTTGACATGATGAGAGGACTTTTGATTGCTGCAATAAACTTCTTCAAATCTACCCTTGAATGTCTTATAAATTTCTCTTGAATGTTCTTGATCTAATAAACTTGCTATTAGGATGCTTGCATAAAGTCTTAGATGAAACTTGGTGAAATAGCCTTGTATTTATACATAACTTAAGATTAAATCCCAAAATTCAAATAACACAAGTTCACATTAGATCTAAGATTTTAAATCACTAAAATACCACCAAAAACATATCCCAAGTGGGGTCCTAGGTCTAAGTGAGCACCCATTCACCATGTGGCAAATGTGTCCTAGCACACTTAACTAGGAAACAATTCGGGAAGTATGAAATGTCATGTGAAAATAGGCTCCTAGGACCTATTGGTGTACGTTTTATCATCCATCGAACACACAAAATAAAATGTCCAAAGACACTCTATCCTCTTTTGAAAAACCACCTTGTATGCTAAGATTACGAGAAGATCATATAGCGATTCCAAGGTTTCTTTTGTCAGGTCTTGACGTGTGGATAAGCTCAATGGGCATTGTGATTTGCTGGTAATAAACAAGGGGACTTACGTTAAAGAAATTTTCACAAGTTCGGGACTTAGGCGGATTTATCATTAAAAGCTTCTTCAATTGGGACTTTCAATTTGGATCTTAAAAAAAAGGACAAAAGGATAAGGGTTTAGGGGATCTATTCTACGCCTAAGAATTTAAGAGACAGTAAAGATCCGGTGAAAGGAATAACCGCACTTTGTTTCGCCTCGCTATGACAACTTACGCAAAGTGGGTGCAATCTTCAAGGGGTGTGATAATGATTTTCAAATCTCGAACGAGACTGAAGTTAAGCTTCCATGATTATAAGCTCAGGCTAACTTTACGCATCAAATGCAAATCATCCATTCGAAGAAAGTATGAGCAATACTTCACCATTGAATCTATACGATCAATCTCTCATTCACTTAACCAATATTCAAAAGCAAATTCTACTTAACGTAATGCTAACTCTAATCTATGGCGGAAGAAGATATGCAACCTCGCTTACTATTTGACAATAAAAGTTATTCAAAGCAAATCATGCATAAGAGCTTTTATTATCGGAAAGAAGTCCCTACAACAATTCCCATATACTCGCCTCCACACTTTAGTAAAATGAGGCTTTTAGCCACCTCTATAGGCCTCTAATTACAATTCAATGGCTAAGATTGATTTCGGATCAACGTATCTAGGATTAAAATATAAAACCCTAATTAGGGTTTGTCACTTTCGACCAATGAGAAAATTACATTGGAGGACACTTGTCCTTTTTGCTAAATATAAATCAACAATAAAATAGAAAGTTGTTGCATGTTGATTCAAAACAATTTGATTGGTTGGAAGATGACGAGGTGCCACCTCAGCGTGCTGGATGCCTTCCTTGGTTGCTTCATTTTTCTTCCACGCGCTTGCCTTAGAATATTTTCCCTGGCAATGACTTTGTCCGTTGTGCTTGTTCCTTCCTAGCTTTGATCTTGGATTCCTTTCGAGACTTTAATTTCTTCTTCTTGCCTGTACTGGAATCTTTGAGGTCTGGAAGTCTCCCCTTGGAGCAGGTATCTGGGCTTGAAGTGGGTTGCTTTGAAATTCCTCTTGCTTGAACTGGGTTGATGTTATTCCTCTAGATTTCCTCTCTGAATTCTCCGATTTGTGTCGAGAAATTGTCTAAGTATGAAAATTTGTTTAGAACACTTCTTCTTGTCACCATCTAATTCTGATTGGAAGCTTGTCTTTAATTCTTCAGGAGATGAAACCCTTCAAGAAGTTGCCCGGATTGCTTGAATAGGTCTGGGATTGTAGATGAAATCCTTCTAAGATGTCTGAATATTCTTTTAAGTGTCTTGAATTTGGAAAAGAATGCCTCTGTGCTTTCGCCATGATGGAGGAAATTGGAACTGTCTCTGTGAAGTATTTCCCATACTTAGCCAAATTTTGGCTATTTAGTTTCATTTTGTAACTTAGCCAAGATTTTGGCCATCTCGATGCTCGAATGAACTCTACCTCCGGATTTGCTTTCAACTTTGAATTTGGCTTTTGCTAAGGATTTTGTTCATTTCCTCTTTACTTTTCCCCTTCACTTTCCCTATTTTTCTTTCCAATACTTAGTCAATTTTCTGAATTTTTTTACCTTGAGCGGGCTTTACTTTGGTCTTGCCATGATTATCTCCTTCCTAGGCAAACTTATCTTGGGCTTGGAGAACTCCCTCTTGAGGTAAGTCAGACTTTGAGCTGCTTTGGACATCCTTTCCTTAGGAAAAGTCGGATTTTATCATGCTTGTGCCATTTCTCAGTTGAGCAAAGTCGGATTTGCTAGTGGTTTCACCATCTTTTCTTTATGCTTGGCGAACTTTAGACTTCTTTGGACAAGTCTTGGTGGACCTAATCTTTCCTTGGACATGTCTCATTTTTCTCTAGCGGACTTAACCAACTTCATGCCATGTGTGGGCGGACTTCATGGTTTCCTTGACATTTTCATTTTCCTTCTTATGTTGGAGTTCACAACTTTCTCGCCATATTTCATTAATGCCCAGGCGGACTTCAAGAAAGTTTTGAGATTGATAGGGCGGACTTCAAGATGTTCTTTCCATGTTTCCTTTTGGCATGTCAAACTTCCTTGAAATTAATCCTTTTAACATTGTTGTACCCAAAACCAAAATTTTTGCTTCATCAAGGCATTTTGTTTAAAAGAGTCTAAATCTTGCTAAAATGATGTCAAGTACAGTTTTTGGGCCATATCAAGCATGGAGTTTTATCAGTATTTTGTCAGTCAAAGGCAGTTCTATTGATCAGAACCTACATCGGAGGCTCAGAATGGAACATTTCGCAATGAAGAAGCATTTCACGACAACAACTATGCTTTCGCATGATCATTTCAGTGGTCAAGACGGAGTTTTTAGTGATTAAACTATGAAGATTTCTTAGAGAAAAGCAAGAAAGCTTAAATTGTATTCCGTACCTTTGAAGGTCAAGATTTTGTTGAAAATAATTATAAACACAACCAAACTCTTCAGAATTGGTCATTATCTGACGAGCTATCCAAATGAAGCTTCCGAGACTCACAACAGAATCATGAGGTTGAAATTCCAAAGTCATATATGGGAAATCGGTCCCTTTCAACAAAGCATCAGAGTTTGAGGAAGTCTCCTAAAGGTGATCTTGGTACTGCAGCCAATACAACAATCCCTTCACGACTAGTCCCAGCTTGTCCAATCATGCTATCAAGAATGTCCCAAATCCTCGTGAGTTCCTAAGAATAATCAAGATGAGCTTATAATTGAGTTTTTCACATTTCGTAGCTTCTGCTAGGTGCCTCCAATGCAATTTACAGCTGTGGCTTTTGTCAAATGACCCTTAAGATGGTCCGGGGTTGTTGATGATATCCCTCCCATGATCAAGATACCTAGTCCAGTCAGGCTGCATCATCCCATCTCACAATCCCGGCTCCAGTGACTGCGGGTGCAGGCTCAACAAGCATGTAATAAGTGGATCAGTATAAATTTGTATTACTGCCATCTGTAGGCTTAGCCTTTAGGCTTGTCAGATGAGGTTGTTCGCGTTCGAAGTCTTCACGAGACTTGAGCGTAATTACTTTATCTATTCAACGAGCTCAGCCGTCAGCCTTCGGAATTTGGCAAACACTCGTACGTGTGAGGTCTTTGGCGAAATACGCACTGGCATTTTTGAGGTCTTAGAAGCGGTTTTCTTGCTTCGTCACCTCTAGAGACGTCTCTTGTAGATCCTTCTGGCTGTCCGTTAAAACAAACGTGGCTCGAATGGGGTTATCCCAGCTCCAGATATCAGAGGTCAAAATAGGGCATCTGGTTGAGAGTTCAACTTTCGTCAAAATGGTGTCAGTGCAACTATGGCTCAGGCACGCTTTTACTTTTGAGGCCCTTAATGCATTTTTCAAATGCCTTGTGTATATTCGTTGGATGCAGAATGTCTCTAGTCATGTAGTGAGCTTGGTTTCCTGTCAGCAGGGTTCACTGTTCGCCATCAGCAGCTGTTTGAAGTGTCAGATGGCAGTTTAGGAAAATGGTTAAGTCTGGAACCCGTAAATGAATTTAATCAAGGGCGCCTAATTTTTTAGGGTGTTAAATGATGGATTTTGCAATAGTGTCTCCCAGCAGACATTTCTTCCTTGTTCAGTAGGCTTTCTGATGAATTCTCCAGCTCGGTCTCAGCATCTCTCGGTCACCCGAAAATCAGTGGCGAAGATGGCCAGTCATAACTTTGTCGTCAGCTATAAAATAGGAAGTTAATAAAAAGTGCAATATCTTGAGCAAATGGACGCCTATGAGCTCTGATGATGACTTTTTGGAATCGGTGAAGTCTAACAGTGAATCCTAAAGCTTCATTCGAATTGTCAACTGAAGTTAAATAATATTTAATATTTATTTTGCATATTTTGGCATTAAAATGGCGAATCTCTAAAATTGATGCCTTTGCAAATTGCATGATGAAAATTTATTATTATTTATTTCCGAACTCAGTGTCAGTATCAGTGTAACTGAAAGGGGTCCAATCAGAAGCCTTCTATTTTCAGCTGAGGTTTTAAATCTTGCAGTCAACAAGTTGGTGCGAATTTTCTCTTATTTAAACATGGCAACTTTATTTATTTTTCACCAAGCTTCCAGAGAAATTCGTATTTTTAAAGAGAAATCCATATTTTCAAACAAAATTCGTTTTTCTTCAAGGGAAAGGCGTGTTTTTCAAGAAAAATTCATATTTCTTCAAAGCAAAGACGTATCTTCAAGGAAAATTCGTAATTCTCAAGTAAAGGCGAATTTTAGCAATCAAAGGCGAATTCATCATCAGTTCACAAAGGCGATTTCATCAAACACTTCTTTTTGTAGGTTAAAGTTCACATTCATCAGCAAATTTGAAGAATAGGGGCAATTTTCACAGAAGAAGGAGCTTATTAAAAACGTCTTTTTCTCCTCGTTTCTCAAATTTCTCTCAGTTTTCAATTCGCATGTTCCTGAAATTGGAAAAATTTGACAAGTCTCAGCATCTGGATCATTTCTATATAGCTTCCTCGAATTAAAATCGTGCGTTTGATTTTTCAGGAATTTTTAACTTCAGAACATTTGTTCTTGAGTTTCTAATTTTCTCAACTGAAAACTCTTTGCATGGTCGAGTAGAAGTCAGATTTTCACATTTCTGACGTTCTGGGCTGGCTTAGAATCTTTTTCTGGACAAAACCCATATCTTAGATTTTTCGCTGAAAATTGACCTTCGATAGGCTATTTTTAGCCTCAGCAAGCTATTTTTAGCTTTCAAGAAATCTTGTCAGAACATAGTCAAGTTCACAGTCAACAGGCGAGTTTTTCAGAGTACAGTACACACATACTGAATTCAAGACCAAATCGGTCTTAATTCATGATTTCGTTAGAAAAGTTGAGACCGATTTGTATCAAGCTGCAGAGGAGATGTTGGCCATCACTTCAGTTACGGAGCCACCAAAGTTACCAGTCAGTGAAATGCTAGTTTGAGTATGTAAAGATTGCCAAGATTGCTCAAGTTGCTAACATTCAGATATTGATGCAGTTAACAATCTCGTTGAGGGATTGGTTGTTCGAGATCACGGCTAGTAGACTTCAGTTCCCACCTCTCAGGATAGACATTACACACAGGAGTTAAACTTGGCGTTACCTTTTCAAGTTAACTCACGCCTCATCTCATGTACATTCATTCTGGGACAGCTTTATTGACCTGGGAGTTCCATTTAGGGTTTTAATGCTAATCGATGGTAGTGTTCCGTTAACTTGCTTGGGGCTTCAAGGACGGAATGTCGCACAACTTGTCCATTTTAGATTAGATGTTCTTGCTAATTGATGGTAGTTTTCCAGTTAATCGTATAGTTTACTTTATAGGCTTAGCAAATCTTGCATGCATTGCAAGACCGTAGTTGACTCAAGGTGATTTTAGGTTCCCGACCTTTTATGTCTATAAATAAGAGCTCCGCTTCATTTGTACATAATCTCGTACGAGAGAGAAATATATGTCAGCCTACTTGCCTCAATATTGCTCTTTGGTATTTGTTCATGCTCATTGCTGATGAATTGTTATGCCACATAGGGTTTCATGCAATTATAATGGTGAATTCTTTCCTTAGTTTAGATCAAATCTGTTTTGTGTTCAATAAGCTTGTTCAGATTGAGATGATAGTTGTGCCACCTTGCCATCAAGTAGAGAATCTGCACTTGGTTATCGTGTGTTGTTGTGAACAATAAACTTATTTGGATTGAGATAATAGTTGTGCCACCTTGCCTTCAAGTAGAGAATCCGTATTCAGTTTATCGTGTGATGTTGTTACCAATAAACTTGTTTAGATTGAGCTGATAGATGTGCCACCTTGCCTTCAAGTTGAGAATTGTTGTACCCAAAATAATTTTTTTGGCATTCTGTATAAATTGAGCTAAATCTTGTTAAAATGCCATGTAAAGTCAGTTTTAGGTCAAACCAATCATAGAATCTTGGTGGGTTTCTGTCAAGGAACACATGTGCAAAATTCTAAAATTTGAAAATTAGGAAGTTTGCCCTATTTCTGTGGAAACCCCAAAATAGGACCTTCCCAGAAATGATTGAAAATGATTTTGATTAGTTAAAGGCTTCAATGAATACACCGGGTCAAGTCAATCATCAAAAGATAAGTTTCACTGTGGGTCTATTTCTATTTTCAGAACAAGTTAGAGTCTACAACATTAATGGCAGACACAAGACTGTGTGCCGAAAAGTTAACCTTGCAAGCTTTCCAACGACACAACTAATATGAAAAGGCCCAAAATGATGCTTGATGAAGGGGATTTTCAAAAATGAAAAATGCTGAAAATTGACTAAGTCTGGGATTTTCAAAAAATGAAAAATGCTGAAAATTGACTAAGTCTGGAGAATGCACGCCTTGCTACCAAGAGGAGGCTATGCAGTCAAATGCCTTAGTCATTTTCCCAAACATCCATACACGATGAACGTGAGACATGAAGAAATGGTGATCTTCGACGGAGGAGTTTTTCTGAAATTGAAAAAGGTCGAAATTTGACTAACTCTGGAAACGTTACGAAGGAGAAACAAGTTCGCATGCTAAAAAGAGCCTTTTTCAAGCAGGGGCGCCCATGATCTTTAAGGGTCAAATGCAATCACCAAGATCTTTCAAGACATTCATTCTTGACGTTTGCTTGCTGGCGCGACAACAAAACAAACAGACAAACCATCTGAAGAGTAGATCATAAACAGTCGCTGACAGAGCGAAAAGAGGCAGTTGAAGAAATATTAGAAAATGATTGTCAAACGTGAAGATCAAAGAAAAAGAGCCTTTCAAAAGAAAGGC